>CABFOS010144465.1:0-12456 GCA_900660315.1 Diretmoides pauciradiatus
TGTGTATTGGTGTGTGTGTGTGTGTGTGTGTGTGTGTAGATGTGTATTTAGCTGTGTGTGTGTGTGTGTGTGTGTGTGTGTAGATGTGTATTTAGCTGTGTGTGTGTATAGATGTGTGTAGATGTGTATTTAGGTGTGTGTGTGTGTGTGTGTAGATTGTGTGTGTGTGTTGGAGAGAAAGTACGTGTCAGCTTCATTCTGTGTTTTCAGTCACGGTTCATTGTTGTTATTAAGACAGACTGGCAATAAATACCGGTAGGTTATTGTACAGTAATTCTTACAGTATTCATGGTACTGAGCGATATATACGACTCAGGTTTGATCCTTATCAAACGTGGCAAGTTGACGATAGAGAATTCTGGGCTTGATTGCTTTGGCAACTCGCGCCGACGACGGACGAAATCAATCCAAATCCTGTTCCCGTTTTAAGATATCCTCGGAGGAATTCCATCTTTATATGGTCAGTTTGTTGTGGAAAATGTTCCGCCAAGAAAATAAAAGATAGTTTGGGCTTTATCGCAGGGGGATATTCCAGAAAAAGCTTCTATGCATTATCGTCCAGATATTGTGTGTTGTTTGGCACAGCAACAAAATTGCAGTAATGTAACTGAGTACAGTTGACTTTAACCCTTAAAGGATCATTTTGGTTTATTTCAACCTGGACTTTATTTTCCCATGGTCGTGTGTCTATGTGACTGGTGGGAAAAATCATTTTTGAAATTGATCCATTATTTAGTGAGCACTGATGTTAGCGATTAGCGGCTAATGCGGCTATAACATTATCGCTGAAGGGCAGTGAATAGTCCTCTAAAAGCTTTTTTTTGGCCACTAACAGACTCTGATTGTTGTTCTAAGTGTCTGACAGGATTCAGACAGAGAAATAAAACGTTTTTCTTTCATGAGGAGTGAGACCTCTTCTTGTATATAGACCTATCTTGGATAGGAACAGCTGTTGTTGTGGCTAGTTGTGCTCCAAATGGATGCTAACAAAATAACAACAGACCAGATAAAGCGAAAGGTAAAGAAAAACATTTTATTTCTCTGTCGAGATCCTGTCAGACACTTAAAACAACAATCGGAGTCTGTCAGTGGCACAAAAAAATGCTTTTAGAGGACTATTCACTTGCCCTGAAGCCTCTCGTTTTAGACGAACTCACTAAGCCAAGCGCTAACCGCTAGCAGCTACGGGCTCGGTCTATACCAGACCAATTAAAAAAAATCTTGTTCCCACGAGTCAGTTAGACACACAGCCATGGGAAAATAGGATCCAGGTTGAAAAATACCACAGCTATCCTTTAAGTATTTAATTTCGGCTTTTGTATTGCAAGAATCCCGTTCTCCAGAATACCTTGGGGGCCCATTTTAATCTCCTTAAACCTTTGGAAAACAATACTGTCGATATCTAGTGAAGTAGATGAAGGTCCTACCAGCTCCATGGTGGCCTCGGAGCCGTTGAGGTTGAGGGTGTAGATGCCCTCCTCCGCCCCCAGGATCAGATGATGGTCTGAGAGAGAGAGAGAGAGAGAGAGAGAGAGAGAGAGAGAGAGAGAGAGAGAGACAGGTTGGTCAGACAGACATGCAGATGATCACGGGGTAGCTTGATGGCAAATGCGTTACAGGAAAAGGTGATGAGGTAAAGTTAATAGAATACATAGAAAAGATGGACATAGCAGAGACAGACAGACAGGGACGGTTTCAGTTCAACACCGACCTTTCGTGGCTGGGTTTTCCCAAGTGGTGGAGCAGTTGACTTTGAGAGGACAGCCGTGGAACACCTTCTTAAAGTAGATCTGAGGAGGAGAGGGGACGTCAGTAACACCAAGCTACTGTACGAAGTTAAAAGGGGCAGGAAGGAAGGTTTTTACTGCCCCATAACACAAAATAACCATGATACATCTGCAGGTGTGTGTGTGTGTGTGTGTTGTAGGAGATCATGTCAATCATTGTTGTTGCAGCTACTCCTTGTTGCCGCTAGAGGTCAATATAGGTCAAATATTACTTTATAACCCCTTTAATTAGGTATCCGCTATTTCAAAAAAACATGTCACAGTTACATTGCTCTCATTGGTCACTAGAGGATCTAACTGAGGTTTTCACTAGTCCAAGAGGCTTACAAAGGTCAGGTTAGGCCACAGGTCAAAATGGACCAATGGCGTGGTGGGATTTAAGAGTTCAAACCCCAACACACTAGAGGCTAATGAAACTCACGGGAGGTTTCTTCATGACGGGGCTGACACACTCTGCACGATCCTGGGACTGAAAACAAAAACCTGATGATGAGTATGACTGAAAGACTACTGAACATATTCATCCAGGATATTTTAACCCCTGTTTTTCTGGGATGGAAAATCAATCAGTCAGTCAGTCAGTCAGTCAGTCAGTCTGTCTGTCTGTCTGTCTGTCTGTCTGTCTGTCTATCTATCTATTTCTTCTCTAGTATGGATATAATGGCAGTGGGATTTTTTTTATTGCTGATGTAAACTGCCTGGTACTAAACTTGATTGATTGATTGATTTTATTCAACAATAAAAAAACATGCAACAGAAGCCACAGTTTTGGGGAAATATTGTCAAGGATAAACGCAAGAAAGCTAAATGCTTTGATTGTATCTTCGCTGATCATTTTAGACTATTTCACTAAATGCTATGACACAGGTATGCAACTTTAGAGCTCAAAATGCACATGAGGTAGTTGCAGATTTCTGTATAAATTAAACCTTTAAACATTGCATTAGGACAATGTGTAATTAGGCCCAATTACAATCAACTAATGAATCAAGTAATTCGTTATCAGAACTTACCTGCAGACACCAATGATTTCTTTTCAATTTGACAAATGAATCACCTTGACAGTTCTTTTACCTGTCCTCTTCTGATTCTCCACTGTGCTATGGGCTCCTGAATGTTTCACCCTTGAACTTTGGAACCAATTGTCTGCAGTTTCCTGGGTAAAAGATTTATCTGAACACGCCTTACTCTGCAACAAGATTGATAGTCGTAGATAGAGCCAGCCTACCAATGCCCTTGCTCAAAGAGACACATGCAAAACTCTGCGCCTGAGTTGGTCTCTTTTTTCTTTCTTTTTTTAGGATCCGGCACATTTATACTACTTGCCCACCTGAGTCGTATTTGGGGAGGGGCTGGCCATGTTCGACAGAATGTGCAGACTGGGTTGGTGACAACATGGGGACTCAGGTAAGCCAGGCAGAACTGACCCCATCCCAGTGTGACACACTAACTTACGTCCTGGCACAATAAAACCTAACAATGGAACAGAAGAATGCAGAGTGTCTTCTATTATATCTGGATGCTGCATTAAAAACCACCACACAAAAACCAAGTTTTGTGTCAGGGTCCTTGGCTAGGTCAGTGTTGAGTAAATGAAAGTGAGGCATTAAAGTTGAGTTAATGAATAATGCCTTGGTTAATGTCAACGAGCAGTAACCATGTTCTTTGTTGCAGGCTGGGAACTTTCCTCTTCATGCGGATCTTGAAGGACGGCCAGGATCGCAGGTTTAACAATGTCAGAGACAGCCCAGGGACTTTCTTTGTATATTGGAGTATTCAAGGTACTTGGAAGCATTACAACTGCCTTCAGCTGAGCCACTCATTACCATAGTCCTTGACCAACTCAGCGCATTTTAAAGGGAGGGACCCCTGTATAAATCACTGTCTAGTTTGTTGCTCTTTTTATGCATTTATTCTCTGTCAGAGTTAGAAGTGCTGCAGTTTGAGCTGCATACATGGAAGACGTATCAGGGCAAAGCTAGTTGAATGATTCATTTTTTCCCTGTTTCTCTCAGCTGTGTGGGTATTCATGACCCTGCTGCCCACCCTCATGCTGAACAGTGAGAAGCGAGATGAGCCTCTGGGTATACGGGACTATATTGGCTGGGGTATATGGGGCCTCGGCTTTGCTACTGAGGCTATAGCTGACCAGCAGAAATGGCTTTTCAAACGTGACCCAGATAATGCTGTAAGTTAACCCACCTGATGATGTACTATCCCAATCTGGACTGATGGCACTATGCTGTAAGGAATTAGTTTCAGTGACTATAAAAACTGCATTTGGATTTTCAAACAGCTGTATTTTGCCCTCTCCAGGGAACGTTCATCCGGAGTGGGCTATGGGCCTACAGCCGACATCCAAACTACTTTGGAGAGATCCTACAGTGGTCAGGTCTCTGGCTCGCAGCCTCATCAGTCATGCAGGGTCCCCAGTACCTGAGTGTGGCGTCACCTCTCTTTGTCTGGTTCCTGCTACGTCATGTCAGCGGCATCCCCATCCTGGAGAAGCAGGCCATGAAGAAGTGGGGATCAGAACCAGCCTTCCAGGAATACATTAGGAACACTCCTCTTCTTTGGCCATGTCCTAGATTTTGATGTCAAGTGTCTGCTCAGACAGAACAGGACCAGAACCATCTGCACCTAAAATACCACTGATATGACCATAGTATTGTAACTGCTGTACCAGCATTTGCCTTGTACAAAGAAACTACACATACATGTCACATTCAGACATGAAAAGATGTTGTGAACAATATTGTTTTTACTCTTAATGCTCAGAATGTTTTGATGAATTGATGATTTTTTTCCTTCAGAAGTTTGTCATAACTAGTTCAAACAAATAAATGGTTGCGTAAGATATTTGTGTTGTCATAAATGCCCATTAAGTGCATATTATAGGATGGAATATTTGTCTTTTCCCAAGACTAAACAGATAACCCTTTTACTTCTATTTTTTAATAAACTCTAGCTGAAATTCACTGACTCAGACGTACCAAAATGAGCTGAATCAGATTTGAAGAGGGTAAAGAACTTTAACAACAAATGAATGCATGTAGTGCTGAGGCAGAAGTAAAACTAATCACCACATAAGATTTAAGTGTTAACCCATCTGGAAAGATCTTAAAAGATCCTCTTTTGCTTTTCAGGTAACACTTTACAATACGGTACACAAAAATGTGCGTAGTTAAGGAACGAGTGAGGAACGACCTGGTCAAATGCATCGTTAATGAGTAGTTCCTGAATAACTCAGAATCAAGGACTATATGCTAGAGAACAGACTGGGAAATACTATATTCATGAATCATTAGGTAATGATTAGTTCATAAGTATCAGTGAATTGTTACCCACAACAGTTTGAAGATCCAGATGGTTCGCAAACCAGGTTACCAGGCAATGGCACTGACAGGAACATCGTAAAGAAATAAACCAAAGCAATGAACAAAAGACACCTCAGACATTTTTGGAAATGTTAAAAATGTATTTTACAGATTCCATGTATCGTGTAGAGTGTATTCATGTACAAAATGGGTTGTAATAGTTAAATCCCTAATGCCACAACTTGTGAACAGGCTAATGAACAGGATTGCTGCATAATCAACCTCCCAGTAGACAAACACTGCACAAAACAATAAAGTACTTCAATGAGCAAACCAACATGACAAAATTAAGATCACATGCTGTGACATTAACTATTGAACACTGTTCCTTAGGACCACTTGGAGTGCAGGATAGATAACACTCAATATGAAAAATCAGTGACATTCTTTTCTCCCCCTTTATGAGAGCCACAAATACCCAGTCATGACTGCATTGATGATTAGTTAGATGACCTCGCTGATGGTGGAGGTCACATTGTCTGACTTGAGCTACAGAAACATTGCAGTTCAGTAGACATACATGAAAATATGAATTTGTGATTAAAAAAGACAGTACAAGTCTCCAGGGATGAAGACAATCAAAATGGAATAGTTGAGAATATTTGGTATAGATCAGATTGCATATAAACACACAAAAAAAGATCAAAACTAATAGATAGGCCGTAGCTAAGGTCAAGAATGAAATGCTTAAGTCAATTTTTCAACTTCTGAGTGATACATGAGTTGAAAAACTGTCAAATCAAATAATATATGCAACTTTGTAAGCATGTCACCCTAAAGTTGCGCACATATTTATAACCTATGCTCAAATTTCGTCATGTGTTATGACGTTAATGAGAATACCACACGACAATGTTAGCAAAAGTCTCAACTCTAAAGACACTGGTAAGTGTGCAGATTATATACCTATTAGAAAAACAATGCTCTTACAAACACTTAAACACATCAAAATACAAATCACACCATTGTGGAATATTAAAACAAATGTTAAGTATAAAGAGGAAGACTAAAGTAGAGGCGTTTATAGACGTTATGGAAGCAGTACCATGTTTTATGGACTATAAAAGGTGAACAGTTATTGCAGTGTGAATAAAGAAGTCGAAGTGTTCCAAGCTGCTTTGAATTACTTGAGGAGCGGAGATGGAAAGAAGTTTCCTTGGCGAGAGAATCCCACTGCTGATTTGCTCTTGCTCCCAAATCTGCAATACAGAGTGCACAAAACACCACTTAATCAAATTAAGAGTCAAGTCAATAAAAATGAGTTACAATGAACAATATTTAGGTATTATGTCCTATATTAACTCTTGTCAAGGATTTTAGCTGCAGTCAGCTATATTCTGAATCTGATATTCCAACAAAAAACAACTTAGTAATATACTTAATAATGATTTGAGTCAGCACTATGCAACAGTCCTGCTGGAGCCTTAGATCAATGACTCAAACTGAGCATCAAAGCCAGTGGACTTATGTATTCACCTTGGTGTCAGGCTGGACTTCATGCGTTGAGACAGAGAGCTGGAGGACGGGGTTTTGCTAAGTTGGTGCTCTGGAGTGGTCAGAGGTCCCAGCATGCTCACGCCATCTACAGTAGCAAGCACAGTCGCCATTACAATACAATCTCAAACCCCCCATCAAACGCATCTCTCAGGTACAATCAGTGTAAAATGTATTGTGCCCGGTGTCATAAAATCATTTGGTGAACAACAGATTGCGGTGAATGTATATATATACACACACACACACCACTCAATTAGTTTTGTGGCCCCTTACGTTTCCTATCAGGAGTGGAGTAGCAGTTTGCATTCTCGATGATCATGTGATCCGCGTTGGGGTGCTCGTTCTCTACCAGCATGAACTGGCTCCAGTACTCCACAGGCAGAGTCAGCAGACGCTCAATAACCTGGAAAGGATGATATTAATGAAAATACACACAGAGAGAATTTCAGTGTGTTGCCTCATTTTCTGCCAACAGGGAGCCAAGCTAGTAGTGAAGCTCCCTTGGGCTGGAGCTTAAGACGGCACAACTAAGAACCAAAGCATGACATTGTGACAATTCTGTCAATTGTTATATTAAAAGAGCTGTTTTGGTCGTCTGTCTGTAGTGGCAGCTCAGTCTCACTTTAAGCTGGGGTTGCTTGATTATGGCTAAAAAAACAGTCCTGATTATTTCACTAGATATTGCAATCCCAATTATTGATCTTAATTATCTGGGGAACACAATTGTTTTACTACACTTCATCTTACATCCAGTTGTGGACTAGTTTCCGTTACAGCAGGCATTCTCAGTGAAATTAAACTAAATGTTTCTATATGGGTGAATTCTAAAATAATTTGTTGTGGACCTACAATTACCCAGGATTAATTGTGCAGTCCTACCTTAGGCTGTCGCTTGGTATCCTGTAGGATTGTCATAGGTTCAGGGTTAGGGACTGCATGACCTACAAGGGTCGGGCCGAACACTCGCGCCAGGTTGCCGACATCCATCTTGGTATCCACACTCTGAGCAACTCTGAAAGATGTTGTTACATTTAACGGCATGTCTTTGATAGGAACCAGACGACTACATTAATATTATACAGAGCACAAAACGGCCACTAACCTCTGGAGGTGAATGGCTAAGAAAGCCAGAGTGTCTCTATTGGCCTGTGGCAGGTCACTGATGGTTTGGTATATTAGAGCTATGCTGTTATCGTCATCTGCAATCTCTGAGGGAAAACCCAAGAAACAGTTTGTTAGTAGAGAGCAAGAAAGGAATTGTGTGGATTTATTACAAGCGACAAATCAATAAAGTAAACACCAAAAGACTAACAAGCTGAAAGATCAATCTCACTCAGTTTTTCCTTCAGTCAACCAAGCGACTTAAGTTGTTGCACTGATCAAGACAGGTTGCAAAAAGAAACACTCATAAAAGCAGTCCATTAAAAAAATCACACTAATGTTTTAAAGTTCAAGTTATAACATAAATGTATTATTATTTAATGTGCACCTGTGCCTTTGCCCATGGGTAATATAAGTATATAACCACATCTAGCCATCACACGCATTGATCCAAATATCTAATAATGTTAGTTAACAGAAGGATATAACCAAAACTTAAACTGTGTTGTTACCATCACTCACACACACACACACACACACCTGCTGCATCCATGAAGGCGCGGTTGAGGCGGAAGGTGAGTAGCGGCTCCTTGAGGTTCCTCAGGAAGTCCTTGAGCAGGCCAGTGATGGCGTGGATGTCGTCCACCTTGCTGAGCAGAGGAACAGTCTTGCTACGCAGGAACTTCTCCTTCAGCTCCTTCACGGTGCGCTCAGCACCAGACAGACGGTACAGGCCCACCTGAGAGGAAATGCATGCAATTATTAGTCTCAGATGTATTATTCATGGTTAGTTTTCTTGAATGAACACAGTCCCATCTAACACTGCTGAAACCTTTAAAGACACAAAGCGATGCCTAGAGATACTCGAGTGGCTGAGTCCCACACCTCTGGAACCATATGCGCATCTTTACCTAAGAGCAGACCCCACCAGAATGTTCTCTCCTGTACCTCCCCTACTATGTTTCTCTTGCCCTTTCCTATTGCCTAAATGAATATAAATACTTGAAACAGGTAGGTGAACTGCCCAGTTTCCCTAGTATAGGGGAAAAGAACAAGAACATTTTTATCCATGTATCCCAGTTAGTCCCATTAAGATAAAGGAGACCTTTTAAAAGAGACCTTGCCAATACAACAGTGGGGGCATTTTCTTCGGACAGAAGAAAAGAAAGACATTTCATGATAATGATCTCAGAAAAAAAAAAGTGTTAGAAAGAGAAGAAACTACAGCAGTCATAAAACAATGAACATAACCGAAGACTAGTCAATGTCAAATAGATTCATCTTCCACAGCCCAACTACTGCTTTAAACTCACTAAACTAACCAAGTTTCAAATCTTTCTATTCATCACAGATAACACCTCAGGATGCACTGCCCTCCACATTTCAGTGTAATATGAAGACAGGCTGGAAATCCACCACTCACCTCATGCAGCCCTCTTTGCTCAATCTCATTGACACAGTGGACTACCAGAGGGGGAATCATGGGAGACGTGACTGAGACGTAGTCTGCAAGCGTGCCCTGGATACAAACAAGTGACAAATGAGGGGAGACAGACAGCACTGAAATATAGATGTAAAAAAGGAAATAAACAATATAATGAGCCGGGATCTGAACATTCACAGGGATCAACAAATGTGCTTTCTCATACCTCCCCAATTTTGACAGGCGTGCCTCCCATGTTGGGGATGCACGGCAGGGGGCAGCGCTCACGGCACTCAGGGTGCGTAACCACTCTGCAGTCACGGCACTTCAGCGAGATCTTCCCAAACTTGATCCTCTTCCCACAGGGCACGCAGGACTCTGGCTTAATGACCTAAGAAAGAAACAAGACTCATAAGCTCTTTGATCAACCTAACGAGACAAAAAGACTGGTAATGGTTTCACTTGTGTGTACAGTAAACGTTCAGTGCATAAGTACAGTGTGTACTTACACACTGTAGCACAAATACAGACCACAAAGAGGTGAAACTACTTCTAAATCACAAGCTAATTCAAGAGCCCATTTGCCAAAATGTTGTGCAGCTTTCAACTGCCCTATAGCTTGTCAAATTTCACAGCACAAAAATAAAGCCATTGCTTTTTTACTGTGGTTTAATTTACTCTGCAACTCAATCTTTGTGGCATTCTTACAGTTTTGGAGACAAACTCGTGAAGGCGCATGGCCCCGTTGCTCTGTGGAGTGCTAGGCTGGACCCTTGTCTCGCTCTCAGGTTTGCTAGGCTGTCTGAAGACATCTTCAGACTTGACAGATTCAGAGTCCCACTCTGTGGTATCTGAACAGGGGAAGACAGCAAATAAGTAACAGCTTGGGAGTATGACATATCAATACCGTTCTGCAGTCATGGGAAAATGTATTCTTGTAATGTATTCAAGACGTCAGTATAACAGAAATACAATCTGAACATGTGTTATTCTGTAAACAAAATCCAGACCAGCTACATCATATTATGAAGCAATAAATGGTTATAATTGCATCCGACAGCATTACAACACAAATTCAAGTGTATTCAAGGGGAAATATTGGAGACGTTTTGGTGGAGCAACGGAAATCTAACCGGTCTTTCTCTTGCTGCGAGTCCAGTAGGGAAAAGCCTCAATAGTAGAAACTGCCTCAACGGTTCCTCCATTTGCAGGTACTGTCACCGTGGTCTTGGCCACAAGGGAATCGTTTCCCTGTTACAAACAAAAGCAAAGAGTCAGGGTACCCATGTACAACAAAACTATGCTAAGACATCTCTTTGAGGGAGTGAGAGTGACGATATTTACCCTGCCTGATCGAGACCTTTTGGAGGCAACTGGAGGACCATCGACGTGATTTCTAGAGGAGCGCTGAAATCAAAGAGATTAAACATTTACTATAGCTCCCGTAAATCTGAGGCAAGACTTGCAAACAAGAATTTTGGGGGAGACATTTTGCACAATTACTTTACATACCCTCTTTTCTCGTTTCTGGATTCGCACTGTCTTCATAACAGAGGAGTCCCAATCCTGTAACCGATTGACACCAGAATCAGCTTTTAAATTGTATTGTACAGCATTGAATGGAAGTTTTTCTCACTTGTGTTCTTGCTGAATAAGAGTATGGAGTCACACAGTGAATTCTATATGGTGCTGAAAAGAGGAAAACTTACAAGAGAGTCATCCGTTTTATCATAGCTGATGTCTGACAAGATGGAGGCGGACTCATCTATGGTCATCAGTCTATGAAGGCAGACCAGAAAATATGGGTTAGGGTTAGGACACTCGCTCAGTACTGCATCACATAAAAGGGTGAGTTAAACCACAGATAATATAATGGACATGGCAGGTTTCAAAGCCAGGGCCTGCTTAGAGACAGGTGTGTACTTACCTTCGGCTGGTGTTCATGTTTGGTGGTGCTTGAGAGCGTGCGTTGAGGAAAGCCAGAGCTGAGCGCTGCTCCTCATTCAGCTGGATGCTGTTAGTAGATCCCTCACTGATCAGGAGCTCCCGGATCAACTGGATTTGACGGTCCTGTACGATAGAAAAGCGAAACAGAGGGCAAACGAGAAATCACTTGACATGGGTGAAACAACAAGGAAGACTATAGCAAGAAATGTCAGCGCTTTATCCAACATACCAACTTCTCACAGTCAGCCTCAGCCTTCTGGCGCCGCCGGATCTCCACGTCCACTTGATTGCGGGCATGCTTGAGTTTGACCTCCAAGGCACCTCTCTCAGTCTCTGTTTTGGTAAGGATCTCCTGGCAAGACCCCAGTTCCTGCTCAGTCCTATACCACTTCCGGCGGCAGTCTTCAAAGTTAAGCGCCATCTGAATGAACTCTGTAAAAGAGCATGCACGTAACAATGAGACAGTTATCTTTAAAGGGACCTGTGGCATCAGTCTCAATGTAAGATGGGATAGGATACGTTTAACAAAGGGACAATAAATACTCACGGGGCTCAATGTTATCGTTGAGGAAGTCAATTTGTGACTTCAGCTTATCAAATAAGCTGTGCAGGGTCAGTACAGTTGTCTCCATGGTAGTCTGCAAGATGAATGAATGAACTAACTTTAGCCATTAGCATAACAACAATACAATAACATACAATAAGATACAATAACAAGAACAACAAGGTCACATTAGACTGATGCTTGGTTGCTTTGCTAACTCAAGGCAGCTGGCAAACAGGCAAAGGGCAAATGTGTCCTGTGTGTTTTCGATAAGAGCCGTTAACAAATGAATGGTAATGCAACATTCAAAGACAACTCTGTTATTAAAGTTACCACGCAATCCATGAATCGGCTGGATATCTTATATGATCAGTCCATGTTAGGAACTCGACCCAGGAAATACACACGCCTCGCTTACCGATTCAAACAAATACACAACGATAACCACTTTAAACTCTAGCGTAACGTCAGTTCATGTGAGTTACCTACCGTTTCAGATTAGTCTCTGTTGAATACGAACACGACTCGGTGTTAACACGATGTAATATGCACTCTGACTTGCTTTAACGACCAGTTTGTTGCTCCTTTGTCCGCATCGTCCGACGTCCGCTGCGCTTCTGCTGCCAGAGACGAGCGAGCGCGTTGCATTTCAAATCTGCCCGTTCTGCACTTGGGCGATACTTTATCTCTTTCTTGGCCTCTCCCTCCAGATGGTCAAAAATGAAAAAGGCCTGATCCCTCACAGACAGGTGGCGGGCACGCATACACGCCTGCACCTCC
>CABFOS010144482.1:4619-16151 GCA_900660315.1 Diretmoides pauciradiatus
AGCACACGCCTCTGTCGGCCTGGGGAGGGTGTAGACTTAACATGTGATGCATGTGAAGTCGCCAGCTTCTTTTTACCCGACAGTGAGGAGTTTCACCGGGAGGAACATGTTTTCCCCCCCTAGTTCCCCTCCTCGCTGACCAGAGGAGGCACCAGTGCAGCGACCAGGACAAATCCCCTCGTCCAGCTTCCCGCCTGCAGACACGGCCAATTGTGTCTGTGGTTGACGCCCGACCAAGCCGGTGGCAACGCTGAGGGTCGAACCTGCGACCTCAGGGTTGGTAGGCAGTGGCTTAGTCCACCACGCTACCCGGGCACCCGTGAACGTGTTTATAAAACAATTATGTTTGCGATAAGTGCTTTACCACATTAAGATTACATAAGTGCCAGTCTTTCAAATCCTGTCTGATGTGGAACAGTGTGGAAGAGGGCAGAAGGGCAAACTGGAATAGATTGCGGCTGCAGTAAGTGGGTTAGGGTTAGGGTTAGGGTTTTTCACTGGCACGTTTACAGACATTATGTTACATGGATAAAAAAGGAAGACGTTGTAGTGGTTATTGGTCGAGGAACCCTCTTCAAGATCTTCCGTTTCCTGTGGAACGGTTATACGGTTACACAGGTGAGTATCGCTATCGCAACAGGACGTCCTTTCATTATTCAATTCTTTTTCTCCATTTTTTTTTACTGTTATACAAAAGTCATACAAAAATACCCCCCCGACGTTACATTCAATGAGGGAATTCGTCAATTTCAGAAAAAAGTGCTCTTGCATAACCGATCATATATATATATCGTATATCGCTTTTCTTCTCTCTTTGTCTCCGTTTCTCTCAGGTAGATTGTTTCTAGACGAGACCACGAGGGAACTTCACAGTATTGGGGGTTAACAGTTGGTGGCCAGGCCAGTGCACGGTTCAATCACGGAAAAGTGCAAATTAAATTGGGCGTGCGGGAGTTTAGTCGATGCCTACGCCGCGTTGCCGAGGACAGCGGCTGCATCTCAAAGTCCCTCGTGATACTGCACTTAATGGAGGACAGGAGGAGACGAGAGTAGAGGACGTCACATCACAATAACCAGGGGTCAGAGTAGGGGACGATACTGGCTCAGAGCTGTCCTAGTGTCCTAATCTAAATCATCCCAATGTTTACCACTAGCGGGGAAGGGGCAAACCTGAAACCGGCCTCTAAGACATTTGGACTTATTTTTCAACACGTCTTGGCCAGCGTTGGGGTGCTAGTGCTGGAGAGATGCGGTGGGTGTGTGTGTGGGGGGGCCGGGGGGGAGCGATGAAGGTTTGGGGTGTAGGGTCCAGTGGTGAGGGAGTCTCTCATGCCTCCATGTACTGGGGAGGGGGCTCTTTAGGTGGGATGGCGATGGCCTCCTCATATGGTGGCAGCAGGACCTGAAACAGAAGAACCGAGAGCTTAGTGTGGCTCAAAGATAGTTTCATCTGTCCTGTATACTTTGTTTCTAACGTCAACAGCCTTGTTCTGTTACGCTTTATACGTTTCCTCCCTCCCGAAGCCCTCTTGATGGCTACAGCTGCAGGTTAGCTTACTCAAAAGTCTAAAAGTCCCCGTGAATGGCGTTATAAAACCAACACTGATGCTAATCCAGGGGGAGGAGAAGAGTTGTGGAACAGCCGGGGAGGGCCAGCGAACACATCACTGGGACGATTTCAAATGAAGCGGACAAGCACGGACGCTTACATAATAGTGTCCAAAAGAAGAGAGGAGGAGGAGGAGGAGGAGGGGGGACAGAGAGAGAGAGAGGTGGAGAAAAAACAGGGAGCCCGACCTCTGCATTTTAATGGAATTTCTATAAAAGGAGGAGGGCGGATAAGCAGTTCGGTGCTTAATGTTCAGGGCTGTAAAAAGCCATTTAGACGCACTGCCGGCTTTTGAATTGCAGTGATAGAGGACGCGCTCTATTCTATTCTATTCATGGAGCACTCGGTTGGAACGGGATGATGCTGTGATGTAACCGTGTGGTCGTTCTTCCGGGATTCTCCGTTTTAGCCATTTACAAAATGCTGTACCAGAGATTTCTGGGATTCCAATATTAACATGAAACTGAAATATTCCTAATGTGCTAAGTAAAGTGCGTACTGCTGTTCTATGGTCTCGATTTTGTTTTGTTTTTGCCTCTGTTCGTATAATAAATGCATACACCTGGACTTCTTGTTTCGCAGCTCTTGGTTAATTGATTCCCCGGTATTGAGATCATTAGAACTTGCTTCCTTTGTTCGCTGTATTAATTTATTGTTTTGTTGTATTATTTCATTGTACTAATTTACAGACTTGAAACTATTTAGGCTTTAGACATGACTTTTTATTTTCACCTTTCACTGAGCCGTGGTTAACTTAACACTACAGAAAACAACAAATTCAAGCTAATTAACGGTTAAACCACATACATTTGCACGAGTTTGTGTTAGTTTGGGAGTTTTGTTTTTCAGTAATGTGCCATCTATGATGTTTTCTTCATTCATTCCCCACCCTGAATGTAACAAGTCCCCTGATCCAGGTCTGCACATGCATTTAAGGTTCAACCACAATGGGCCTCATTCACAAAACCTTTCGTATTTATGTGCGTACTAAAACATGTATCCATGATGAATGCCAAACGTTCCTAAATTGGACGCGGAACCAGACACAAGAGGGAAAAGAGGAACTGGGCAGAGTCCGAAATAGAAGTGTTGTTTCAGCAAAAACACACCGTTGCTGAGGTAAAAAAAAAGAGAGAAATGTTTCAAAAAAGTATAACCAAGTAGGTGCATATTATCAGCCACCGGAGGACGGCACCGTGGCTCTACCAGACATGGATCAGAGGATCCGTCTCATAATAGGACGACTAGACACTGTCGGGTGTCTGCTCAGCATTGCAGAGATCCAGATCCAGGCTGCATCTTCATCAGATGGTAACACTGTAATTGTATTTGTAGACGTTCAGTCCATGTGATCAACCCGTTACAAGTTTGATAATCTGGTATCGTTATGAATACGGACAATTCAGCAAATACGCCGTTGCAGCCTATTAGTCTTTGTTGTTGTTGATAAGGTTTGGTTACTGGATTTGATTTTGCATAAAGAATAAGGCTTCTAAGAGCTTTCCCGCATGTTTACAAACACACAAACACATTCCCGCAGGTTTTGATCGTACCACCCAACAAATCCAGATACGAACAGATTGATGAATCAGACTGCGTAGAAACGTTCGTACTAACGCTTTACGATCAAATCTGATCATACTAATGTTTCATGAATGAGGCCCAATGAGGTTTTTGAAGGCCGATACAGATACCAACATTTTTAGACTTAGTTGTCTATAGCCAATATCTTGTGCCGATTGACTGTTTTTGTGTTACATTCAGAATTTTCTTCTTGGCAGAGAGGAAAAGACTTTTAAATCATAAAACACTACAAAAAAACGACAGGAATTTCACGAGGGAGAGAGGGCACTTAAGCTTAACATTCACAACCACGAGTTACCCTGTGAGGCAGGGTGACCCGTCTCATTCATTCAGTGGTATGAGAAAGTCAACAGTGTGACAACATCGCCAGGACAACATCGCACAACAACACGAGGACAAACTGACAGAACGGCCGTCCCATGAAGTGACCAACAGAGAAAGGAAGCGCTAACCAGCAGCAGGACAGAGGGTGTGATACAGATTAGTGTATTACGAATCAGTGTTGAGGATTATAGCAGAACAGACACACACACACACACATGGACAAATGGAAACAGGGACGATGCTAAAGCCTCCCAGAAACTCTGAGTCAACGCTAAGAGGACGAGAGGGGGAAGATGACGCCCGTCGATAACACCTCAGGATGATCTAACTACCGCTACCCACTGCACCAATGTCACCTCATTGACTGTCGAGCAGCCGGGAGGAAGTAACAGCACTATAACGACACAAACAGATAGAAGCAGAATATGGCCTCTAAACCTTTTCGCTGTACTGTGTATATTAGAAGGATTCTAGTTATGATTCAGAGTTAAACCATATAGGTCAGAATTTACAGAGTGCTCTGAAGTAGTATAGACGATTTCACATTTCTGTTCTACAGATGTTTACAACTCATAAGGTGCCATGTCGTAGCCTTTTAACGTCAATAAGTAATTACCGCACTCATTTTTGAGACTTTACAATTACCGTAGACAAAGAAGACTATTGCCAAGACGTTAGGCAGTCACACTTTACATCGTATGCTACAGATGTCTTTTATAGCGTGAGAGCTGAGGCTTTTAGAGCTTCTCGTCATGGTAGAGCGTAGGTGTTTTGATTATTTTTTTTGAGCAGCCAATACACGTCAATCAAATCATTTGTAGAGTGAATGTATTTAACTGTTCTTTGCTGAATGACCCACATATCTCCCTTTTGAGGTGGAGGTAAATGAGGTGGAAGGTCTATATGTTTCCGACTCTGGTTCACTGCTATGAACGAGTGCTTATAAGGGGAATTATATAGTAATTAAGATAAAGTGTTGCCTTACCGTGTACGTTTAGTGGTATAAACTCATTAAACTGCAATAACATGCAAAACTGAATATCTACATTTTAGTATTGCTAGTAGTAGTATACAACTGACACGACTTGATCCTGATGTTGTACTCCTGCCCAACTAATGTGCAAAGTGCACGGACGATGAAAATCATCAAAACCTTAATCTGAATTAATCATCTTTAGCTCATATAATTAAATGAGCCTAGAGAACGGTTTGCATAACGAGAAAAATCAATGTTGTGTAAAAACTGAGCATCTGTGCATCAAACTGTGTGTGTGTTTGTGTAATGGCACGTGACTTGTGTGTCTGTACATTCCTACGTATCCTTGTGTGTGTATGTGTCTACCTAAACATGTGTGTCTGTATACGTGTAGGGTTAGTACATGTGCACCAGAGAATAGTGTGTGAATATAATGATCCTGGTGGGTGGAGGGCAGCAGTATGTCCTTGAGGTGACGAGTGGGGGGGTGGGGACTAACCGTGGTGTCGTTGGTGGTGACGTAGACCAGGACCTCGGTGGTGCCTCTGCCACTCACGTATCTGTAGCAGTTCCACACACAGCCAATCAGGTAGGCCTGTCCCAGGGAGGAGGAAACACACAACAAGCAACAACCTTTAGCCACATTGTCAGCATATGTTATAATTACCATATGTTATTTGCTATGATCTCATCCTTTCATCCCAGTTAGACACGCTGAGAGCACAGATGCATCCTATCACTGAAGGCTGTGATATACCAGGTCATGTTTTAAGCAACGTGACAGCCAACCTACCGGACAACAGACATGGAAGTGAGACATCAAACAGATATATCATTTATCAGGGCAACATGAAGTTGTGAAATCAGTGCCAAAGTGACATTTTCTTGGACAATTTCGCCCTCTTATCCAAAGTGCTGCCCAGTGCATCACAGCCCATAGTCACATCACAACCAGGATCATTGTGTTTAGAGAAGTGTAAATGTGTTTCTTTAACCATGCTAGCCTTTCTTGCCTCAGTAAGGCTTTGGTAGCAGTGAAACTAGGTAGGTCTGATTTGGCAGGGGAACAAGAGGTTCATTGTATACAGTATGTGTGTGAGTAGCCCACTGGGCTGGTACCTCTACCACCAGTAATGCAGTGACTAACCAACCAATCAGCCAGCTATCCAATTACTGCACCATCTGCTGAGGCGACCTCATCACTATGATGGGAACTCCAAACTGAGACTTTGGAACTTAAGACTTATGTTTGACACCAATATTCAATATGTGCTCACATTGGTACATTAACACTCCAGACACAGCAGCTACTCCAACAGAATCCTTTCAATCTGGCATATAACATTACAAAAATTAAAATAAAATTACAGACCACTGACTTACAATTGTTGATTCCCCCCCAAATGTCATCGATTCCCCTTTGAGACACGTTACTGACAGCTATGTGAGTTTTAACAGACAAACCTGAACTTTGGTGAAACACACTATTCCATCTAATCGTTCATTCTGTCAATAAGGTTGTACTTCTCAAAAAGGTCCAAGAAGGTGTATTCTTTTATTGCATTCCTCATGCTCTTCATTGACTTAAAAATAGCCATTTTGTTTGCAGGCAAACAACCACGCGCATAGTTTATGTCTGAGTGGAAATGCACTGACCTAGTAATGCAAAGCGCTGCTAAATTTAGAGCTTGGCTCTCTCTCTCCCTCTCCTCATACTTTCTCTGACTATATCTCTGTCTTCATCCATCCATTTCTCCCAATCTGTAGCATCTCCTTCTCTTACCCCGGCTCTCCCTCCTGCTTAAAGGCTGTTTCTAGGTCTTTTTTTTTTCCAGCTGAAGAGTGTTGGCTTTAGCGGGATGTGTGCTGGGAGTCAGTGTGTTGATAGTTGGACACTTCCTTAAGATTGGATGTGTGGCCTTTGCTCCAGAGCTACGTGAGAGTTAACACTTCTAGTCAAGATACACAACTCCAGCCCATCACTGAAACAAAGGCTCTGACCTCGATTTGCTTAGTGTACATGTCAGTTTATTTTGTTACGTGAAAGCACATTCATATTTGTTTTCGGCAATAAGCTGCCCATGTTGTCTGTGTGTGACAAACATCTCTGCCTGAGACATCACATTTATACGTCTGTGAATCTGACGTCTTGCTGTGGCAGCTTCCTGTCATAATAACCCGGGCTCTGATGTTGGATAACTACCGAGACCGTTTTCAAACTCAGTTTAGTGGAGACGTGACTTGATTTGATTGTACAGATGACTGCAACTTCTCGTCCCATCTCCCTCCCCCGAGCGGAGCTACGCCTGGAGAGTCACCCATGCATTAAGGGGAATTAGCTTGACAGGAGATGGGTTCCTGTTGTCCCTGACCTACTGCTCTCTGACTGTGCAATCATCCTATTAAGAGCACTGATATTAGTGTTCATGCTGGCAGATTCATTATGTACTGTATGCCATATGGTTCATGTCCGTATGAGATGGGCACAGCGGGAGATTTTATTGTGTCGACAGTGCAATATGGTGGGAAACCTTAAAGAAACTTGGGCACAGTTCTGAAGTGATTTCAATGCAGAAGGGTGTGTGTGTGTGTATTATTTTTGTCATGGCTTCTGCTACATGTTACAGTCACTAGCCTTCACAGTATAAATCTGAAAAATGCTATCCAAAGCTAAGTGCCTGGTGAGTCTGGAGGATCGTGCATGATGCAGAGATGAAGTTGCCTTACCTTAAAGGAGAGGATGCAGCCTACGAAGAGGAGCACTGCAAAAACTAGGCACATGTTGTTGGTGGACATAATGTCCTCTTTGTAAGGGAATGTCTCCGGCTGGCAAAGAGGGAGAGAGAAATTAGGAGAAGTGTTAAGTTGGAGACAAACATTATGAAAGCAAAAATGTAAGAAAGAAAGTAACAAAGCACTCTCTTAGTTTGACATATACAACTAGACACTAGAACACTCAAGATTGGAGATGGACACAGCAACGCAACAAACAAAGTTCTTCACAATTATTTCCATTAAAAGCAAAAATAGAGAAACCGGTGGCATAGGAAGAAGACGGTTCAGTGGGTGTTTGAGTTGAGGGGGAACTGTCCTCACCAGCTGCTGGAGGTAGTCCTGCACCGTGTTGGGGTAAACCACCACACTAATGGCTACCAACGTGTTAAGGGCAAAGTCAAAGATTTGGTAGCAGAAGAATGGAATGATCCAAGCAGCATGTTGCTGTGAGAGGACGGTCAGAGAGAGAGAGAGAAGTTGTTCATTGCATTAGGAGTCTGTTTGGACAATGTAATGTCTTTGATTCAATCTGAATATGAACATTTCACATTTGTGAGTGTGTGTTTCATTACCTTGTAAGCACCATATGTTGCCATGCCACATATAAGAATCATGAGTAGGGATATTGCAGTGGCTATGCAGATGTCTGTGGAGAGAAAAGTAAAGAAAGAAAACAGGGCAATGTGAGGACAGAATCATAATCTAGTTTGCCAGCGAAGTGTAGCAACAATTACATTTCAACTCAACAAATGCATTACTCATCAGTTCTAATGTCATCCGTTAAAAATGACGTAATCCAAAGGTCTCTGTGGCACATGGATTTGAAAAACAAGGATGAGTCACCATCATATCAGTTGTCTTTGCCAAAAACCAGGACACATAGACTGAGAACCTCCACCATCTCTTGCAGCTTCAGGCTTTTAATGGGCTGTCATTTTGGGACAGTGTTGATAACATTCACGCCATAGCTTTTAAAACGGTGACTGATGAAACACTGTCGGTGTCACTATGACACTCAATACAGTAACTCTTAGGGGTGAAGTGATACAAAGCTAAAAATGGGTATCTGCATTCTAGAATTTCCCCGCTGCTAAAATATGATCCCAAGCATAACACGTCAGAAATCATACCAGAGCTACTTGATTTTCTATTGCCATAAAGTGATGTTAGAGCTCACTAATTAGAGAAACATAGACTACATGTCAATCAGTTTTGTCCAATGACCTCAAACTAACGGTATCTCCACCTATCTTAGTCTATTGCTCAGTTAAAGTGATGGATCAGAACCCTATGCAATATTGGCTGATACTGTACTTAAAGATTCACATTCAGAATTGGCTGTGGAAAAGTGGAATCAATGCTTCCCAGGTCGTTTTGCAATCAGTCTACCAAACATTACCGTGAGTATACACACACCTGAGCAAACCCAGGACACACATGCACACACACAACTCACAAAAACTTCTGTTAACTGTGTATTACCGACGCCTGCCTATTACAAAACCAAGGCACTACCTCATCTCCATCTTCCTTCTCTTCCTGCCAACCTTTGGCCGATGCTGCACTGGCAACAATACCAGCTAAGCCAATGGTGACCGGGGGAGTCAGCCAAGATGGCCACTTTAATCCAATAGAGAATTAGAGCAGTCGTTTTTAATCAGAGTAGCCAGTGCCAGGGTCTTTAGCATTCCAGAAGCAACTGTGATGATGACAGCCACTGGAGGGCATGTACTGAAAATACACACGCACTCTGGTTCGCTTGTTATGTAAACTAGCCTAGTCACCCATGTGCTGCTGGGGGCAACATGGGAACGGTAGTAGTGGGAAGCACAGAGAGGAGATACATGAGGAGATATGGACACGCTGCACATGGTACACATGCTGAGAACTCTCTGGTAAACTTGACTCTGTTCTAGTAGGAGATGCATTCACTAACAGTACCATGGGGACGTTTCAGCCATAACAGAACTGACCTAATAGACATGACGCCAGGTTCACATGTGCATAACTGCTGGAATTTAGAACGCTAGAACTTTTGTTAAACTTTAGTTTCATATCTTTTGGTTCTGTTATGCCGACAATAAGAAATATGAACGCATTCTAATAAATGGTGCTTTATTAACAGCACTGAAAGGTGAGGTTAGTATTGTAACATGGATTATTAATGCATTATTCTGTTTTCTATCTAATCTAACATCTCAATTTCCCTTATTGCAAATGAATCAGTCAGTCATTCTTATCAACCATCTAAGTGAGACCTCATACGCAATAGTTGCTAAATAATGACCCCTCCAAGCAATGAAAGACTTTACAAAGCAGAGTTAGAACCATATTCTGCTTAATGCACATCAGACTTTTGATGCATTTTCAGTGGTTCAGTGGCTTCTTACTTATGCTTCTTACTTAGTTCATCACTGGACTGAGTGAGAACTGCTGTAACTTTTTATTTTATTGTTGTTGTCATTTGTTATGCATCACAACAAATTGCCTCATCGGGGACATGAAAGGTTTCTAATCTTATCTAATCTAATCCAAGTCTGACATGTGACAATGATGGATTAGTTCCACTCACTTGCATCGTCCATGACATCGATGTCCGTCCCCAGCTCGGAGCTGGTTAGGTGGTACCGGTACTGGACTGGGTCGTTGAGAGCCGACAACAGGATGAGTAGGACGACTGCATTGATGAGCTGCGGGAACAGGAATATCAGCAGAAAAGTCACCTTGGGGAGTGGGGTCACCTTGTAGTTCATTCTTGGATTGTGTGACAAGTACTCGCTATTAATGATGAAGCTATTCTTTCCTGTATTGATGCTGATATAAATGTAAAAATGGGAAAATCGTAACTAGAGGAGAGGCAAAGGACAGTTTGTCAAGGTTATTACGCATCAAAACATTGTTATCTATCATGCATTTAGAGATGTTCCCCAGCCTTTATTATACTATAACTGTTGGAGGTGGATAGATATGTTTTATGTATGTGATCTGAACGTCTCAGGTCTACTACTCTTCAAAAGGTTAAATGGATCAAAAAGGAGCCAAGCTTGACATTAAACATGTTACTGCAAAAAAAGATGATCATCATTATTATTTCCATGACATCTCCAACCATATGCACGTTCCATTTTCCAGCCACTTATTTTGAATTCCATAATTTTTCCATGATCATAGGAAGTAGGAATCTTTGTGCATTGAAGCTTCCTGTTGTTTTGAGATGTGAAAGTGATGTGAGTTACTGCAGCACCGTCCAACTACAATGTATAGTACAAATGATAAAGCAAAACCTGACAATTAAAACTACTCTTCTATCTAAACTACTCTTCTATATAAACTACTCTTCTATCTAAACTACTCTTCTATATAAACTACTCTTCTATCTAAACTACTCTTCTATATAAACTACTCTTCTATCTAAAATACTCTTCTATAGGTTGGGTTCTTTCTGGCCTCGACACATTGTTGATTAGTAGTAGACTCACTAAAAGGTTCAGGATTTACTCAGCTTACTGAACTATGTTTAAGACCAGGGGAGTCATTATCCTGGAGCTAAAAACAGAAACAACCTCCCTTATTTAGACTCGGGGACAAATGTGGGACAAATCAAGATGCCACAGTGGACTTTTGGGGTTCGGTTGAATATTTAGTTTACAAAAAAAGAATCGAAGGGAAACAAATGCTGTTCAACTTTGCTTTCGTATTATTAGACTGAGCTGAAAAACAATAACGGACATCCACAAGACTCCATGGAAGAAGAAATCTTGTATTTAGTATATTGTTATATTGTTTATATAGTAAAGGTGAACAAAGAGGTGGACAGGAATAGTGTGGATAGAGGACCAGTGGTGTCTTTTCTATCTTGCTTTATTTTTATTTTGAACACTATTATTGCCTATTGTTCTTTTCTCTCTTCTTTTGTTTGAATACTATCGTGATTGTGAATAAAAGATAGATGAAGCTTAAATAACAGGGGTAGGACTCAAAAAGTTTCAAAACTTCATCCTACGCCCTTTTCCAACATTGTTTAGTTAATTGAGTTTTGTTTAATATGTTATTACTATTGTATTATTTTGCTGCCTAAATATTTGTATTTTTTATTTATTTTATTATTATTCATTTTGGTTTTAATGTTCGAAATAAAAATCAATCAATCTATTTCAATGGGTATAAATAAAGGTTAAATAATTTTTTTAAAGGCCAGTGAGCCGAACAAAAGAGACAAACCCAGGATATTAAAAAAAAAAAAAAAAAAAAAAAAATTTTATCC
>CABFOS010144482.1:16171-29693 GCA_900660315.1 Diretmoides pauciradiatus
AGTCGAACTGTGGAACAACTGCAGTGATGAGTTGAAAACATGTAAAACACTAAGTAAGTTCAAACAAACCTTTAAAAATAACACACTGACTACATATAGTAAAGGTGAACAAAGAGGTGGACAGGAACAGTGTGGATAGAGGACCAGTGGTGTCTTTTCTATCTTGCTTTATTTTTATTTTGAACACTATTATTGCCTATTGTTCTTTTCTCTCTTCTGTTGTTTGAATACTATGGTGATTGTGAATAAAAGATAGATGTAGCTTAAATAACAGGGGTAGGACTCGAAAAGTTTCAAAACTTCATCCCACGCCCTTTTCCAACATTGTTTAGTTAATTGAGTTTTGTTTAATATGTTATTACTATTGTATTATTTTGCTGCCTAAATATTTGTATTTTTTATTTATTTTTATTATTATTTCTTATTCATTTTGGTTTTAATGTTCGAAATAAAAATCTATCAATCAATCAAAAAACATATAACTCAATCTCCTTCATAAACACACATTTACTACTAGAACAGACTCCGAAGAACAAATCAGTAGAAGAAGAAGAAGAAGAAGAAGAAGAAGAAGAACAGACTCCGAAGAACAAATCAGTAGAAGAAGAAGAAGAAGAAGAAGAAGAGACTCCGCCCCACGTTGACGTCTCCGCGCGCAGAAGCGTAGTTGTCCTCGTCACGTGACCAAGGAGCAGTCACCGCTGGTAAAATGGCCGCTACTGTGTTGTGGGGATCATGTCTGTGCATTCATATTTTAATATTTGCATGGTACGTTTTCACGCTGTCCGCTAACTGCTCTTTGAAGATTACGGAGTCACATCCAGGTGCAAAAACCTACGGAGGACGATGGAAATATCTGACTTTCCTCAACCTGGTAAGTAAGCAGTGTTGCTGGAAGCTGCAGCCAGCTTGTTATGAATCCATTCATATGAGCTCATAGATGTGTTGAAGATGACAGCTGCTGTTTGCTTTCCTGACAGTCTTCCCATGCAGGCCACTGAGCAGCTCCACTAGAGTAGCTGGGCTGGTTAGGAGACTTGCTCAAGGGCACCTCAGTGGTTGTTTAGGGAGGGTGTTGCTCTCTTTACCTTCCCCATCTGCCCGCGGGTTAAACACGCAGTAACTGCTGTCTCCCTACAGGTCATGCAGACAGTGTTCTTCGGACTGTGTGTGCTGATTGACATCATCCACCTGATACTTCCAGCTAAAGCTCTGCGTGGTGGAGTCCCAACTCTGCTGGTGAATTTAAGGGACACCGCATTCACTGTTCTAACGTTCCCTGTTGGCACAGTAAGTAACTTTGTATTTGTACTGGCGTTGCACAGTCTTAACTATCTTAAGTAAATGCCAGTAATAACTATTTCTCTCCATTCCCCCACAGTTTGTATTTTCCTCTTTCTGGTCAATATACGCCTATGACAGAGAGCTGGTGTACCCAAAGATTCTTGATGACATTATTCCTGTCTGGCTGAACCATGCACTGGTAAGCATGCGTCGTTAATTTGGACTTTAGACTGAGAAATGGCAATTAACTGGTACAGATTGCAGTTACAGATTAAGGGTGTATCTGCTTCACAGATGAAGTCTAAAGACATGGGCTTGTATCACATGCCTGTTTGAAGGGGATCACAAGACATATTTCTTGCCCTGATATTTGTTGTGCCCCTTGTGACAAGGAACAGTGTCTTTCTTTGATTATAGTTTTCTGCCTGTGATTTACACGTTCAGTTGCAGATTGGCTAACACAGACGTGGAATGTGCAGCCCGAGAAATGTGATTTGTCAGAGTTAAACATTAGTATTACATGCTGTTAGCTTCAGCTTTACTTACTCTTTTCATCTTTCTGTTTACAGCACACTGTCATCTTACCCTTACTACTTGTACAGATGTACATTCAGAATCACAGGCACGGCAGCAGAGTGAAAGGCATCCTAGGCTTGGCTTTCTTCTCTGCACTTTATTTGTCATGGTAAGAGGGCTGAGAAATGCCTGTCATTGCAGCCTCAGCTCACCCTGTATACATCTCATGCATGTAGCGTAGTAATAGTGTACTGTAGACATTTACATAAAACAGTTGCTCACGTGCCATATGAGGTTATTCTCTCATTTCCTCTCTCTGCCAGGATCCTCTGGGTGCACCATGTTGCTGGTATTTGGGTGTACCCCATCATGGCCAAACTGAGCCCTGTGGGCCTTGTTTTGTTTTTTGGGGCCGCTGCCCTTTCCATGGCCCCTCTCTATCTGTTAGGGGAGAAGCTCAATCGCAACATTTGGGGCAGTGCAGGTAGGAAGACAACACAGGAGATGGTCAACATGTTCATTAATGTTACCTAAAGGCTGTAGAAATAAGTGCTGATAGAAATTGAATTGCATTTGAAGTCTTTTTCAGCAAAACCAGCAGTGCATAGTCTGATGGAAGCACACGCATGTTTAACCGCTTCCTTTTTGCTTGTTTCTGAAAGGGCCTCAGAAGAAAAAGAAGAAGTAAGGGAGTGTTGGCGTGTGAGCTGAGGGACACAGAGGGGACAAGGACAGGACAGGACCTCTATCATGCAAAATGATTGGACAAAGGAGCCGAGCACTGACTACCTCCTCAACACGGTGGTGGAGGTTCTCTCAGGCGACACTACTGGGCAAACAACTCGGATGGCCAGAGACCGTATAAAACCCATCATCTTTAGTTATCTCCATCACTGTAGAACAAAAACTGTACTGAAATGCATAATGTTTACGTTGTCAAGTCAACCCATCCTATTGTCAGTAGAGTTTTGTTGTATTCTTGTTCTCAGTGAAGCAGACTTGCACATGGTAGCATATACTTCATCCAAAACTCATGATTTCTCTCTCTCATTCCAATAGGGAGACAAAATGTCTTAATTAACTGTGTATATCTTCTGATTGCTTATATAACTCAATGATGCCTGGTGATTCAATCTAAATCTATTGCTTTGTTTAGATTACTTGGTATAATTTCACGCTAGTAAACTATGGGGTTGGTCTTGGCTAATTTCACTTTGACTCCCTATACCTTTATCATGATGCTGTTTGAGTCAATACTGTAAATTCATTGTATGTAAAAGGGACCTTTCCTAATGTGCACTTGGTAATTTATCTTTTAAATTGATGCTTTTAGATAACTAAGATTTATTCTGTAACTTTGAAGACCATTATTGGATAAATGAAATAAAATGGATTTATTGATTATTTTTTGCTCCATTTATTGAGCTTATTGCTGCTGTTACAGTTTCTAGTCAGGTGAGGGCGCTAACACCTTGAAGATGTTAAAGTTGTAAGAATTTTAACAAGTCTATTTGCATAATGGAGCAAAGCTTGAGCATGAGAGTACATTCCATACTAGGATGCAACTCAAAGTGCTTGACAAGGATTATTAAAAAACATCAAATACATAAAAACAGAAGAAGTATTAACTTAAAGATGAAATCCTGACATTGATATTTAAGGAACAGCTATCAAAAAGCAATGCAATTAATGGGACAGGGTAACATTTGTTTACTATTTGAAAGATTGTCTTCCTCAAAGAATCAGCCTCGAGATAAATAGAAAAGGTTTTTATTAGGGGCTGGCCACTGCTGCACATATGGAGCCAACAGTTCCCATGGTGGTGCTAAATTAAAACTTCAATAACTCAGTGGTAATGCTTTCAAATGTCGCCAAATTTGCTACACAGTGTCATGAGACCCTAAACAATCTACATACAACACATAAACATGTTTGACTGCAAATGGTACTGTACAAAGACACAGTAAATTCATGCTCAATAAATGTGAATAATTGTGAATGTTGCCCTCTGTAGTGAATAGAAAATGGAGTATCTTTAAACATCAGCATCTCTATGGGGTAGTCACTCAGTAAGAAATACATACAACATTTATTTTTTTTGATTATATTTAATTCTGCTCTTACAGGGAACATAAAAGTCCTAATTTTGCCACTGGTGGCTGAAAACATTTACTCAGGTCGTAGTGTGAAATAACCACTAGTTTCCTCCCTGCTCACCTCACTCAATTACCATTGGCACCAAATGTTGTGATATTGAATCCAGGCTGGCGCTGAGGAAACATGACACAATCTCATTCTGGGCAAATATGTGACTGATATTTCAAGGTGTTGATTATGACACGTACAATATGTGACTGGCTGCTTGTAAGCATGCTTCTACTTATATTCCTCCACCATCCTTCAGTTCTTTCTCCTAACTTTTATTTTTCTTCTTACACTGTGTGTTAACGCTGACCTGATAATATGGGCAGAATTCTGTCATTGTATTGTGCCAATTTTATGCAAACTGATTTGTTTATAGTACTTTTCTTCATAAAGCCTCAGATGACGTAGGAGGGTTCAATGGGATGGCTGGCTGATGTTCAACAAATGCCAGCGTTCTGACTGATATCATTAACTTAACAAGCTTTAGCGTGGTGCATGTAAGCCAATCAGATTCTAACTACGTGCATGTCTTTTAGTGTCTTGGTTTAAAGATGATAAGAGAAGATAAACCTCAGGACAGAAATGCAAAAGCCGTTTGAATGTAAGTTATTCACAACAAAATGACTTGTATGAGTATTGATATCACAATATATAGCAGATTTGTACTGACTTTTAAGAGAGGGGCTCTATTCTATAGCTGCATATCCTTGCAGTAATAAGATTAGTAGCTTAACTCAGACGGAGTCAGGAATAGCCCTACTAGACTCCCCCTGCACTGATGACAGGAGGAACCTGCGGAGAAATATTCACAAAGGACAGTAGACTATAATATCTCTGCTAGTTTTTGGAGTCCTCTTAACGTCTGTTTATTCCCATGGTTGATCTGAGATCCCAGTGAGAGATGGATCTCCACAAAGGAGCGCACAGGATGCTGGGGATACTTGCACCCTGCTAAACAGAGATAATCTGAGGCGAATCAAATCAAGCAAGGCCACAGAAGTGACTTTCCACAGAGCTGGAGAGGAAAAGACATCAGAGCATTGAAGGGTTGATGTCAGAGATGTTGGCATTTGGAGTAGTGGAACATTTGTGTCCTACGATGGCGGTTACAAGCTCCTCTCTCTTATTACAGGTAAGCCAGTATAACTTTTTATTGTTGGATTGTTTGCACTAGTTTTCTTATTGGCTAATTGTAGATTGATTATGTTTGCATATTGCAATTCATGATCGCTATCTTGAACAATGATCATGAATTGTAGTGCTCTGTGATGAGAGATTAAAGCCACAACTGCCTAAGTATAGAACTGATCCCTTAAAATGGATTATGCCTTTACGTTTGACTGAATATGATATCTGATGTTGATCTTTGGTTGGTTATGATTTTTCTTTGTAGGTGGTTTTGTGAGATATTTTGATCCATCTCAAACTAACCCTTAGACTTTTACTGTCCAAATGGGTCCAGAATTACAATAACTCAGAACAGTGGTCATTTGTGAGGGACATTTTCTGGATTTGTCTGGAGAGGAAAGGGTTATATTTCAGGGTTAGGCATGCAGTGGCGAATGTTCAGATCAGATTAGGGAATGAATACAATAGCTTGTCTTCAGGGGTATAACAACATAGGTATGTGTGTGCCCAGGCTCTACTATGACTGTGGATGTCAGCCAGTGTTAAATGGAGCTCCATGCCAAGACAAGAAGTGGAGCTCTGATGGATTACAGTAAGTAAAGATGGTACTAGGGATATACGGTGCAAAAATGGTGACTTTAATCTGTGGGTGAGGATTAGGTGTCTGTTTAGGACTAAAGTTTACTTTTTTTTTTTCATATCAATAAATGCCTAGTCTGAGTTTGAATGGTGCCTGAATAGTGACTATTTTTACTGTAATTCCCTGATGTGGGACACAGTGCCAGACAAGGATTAGACTAGAGAGCACTCGCCCTTAACTTAATTATTTAGACGCCATCTCGCACTTTCTGAAGTCTCTGCGATTGTTACAGTCTCTACAGCTTATGTGAATCATGCTGAATATTTGAAAATTACAATATTTTCAGAGTATTCTTCCTCTGGTTACTCTGCTAAACCACTGATCAAACACAAATGTCATTGCTTCAAATGTCTCTCATAAGAAATTCAACTTTGAGAGAAATTGTCCTTTGATTGCAAATTCCAGATCACCTCTATTAGATACTAGATAGATACTACAGTAGATTAAACCCTACTTAGGTAATATTGCCTTTTTTCCTCTCTTCATCTCCCCTCCATTAACTCCAGTCAGAGCTCCAAGGGCAAAGTACACAGTGGTAGGAGAAGCTATACGCCATGTCATCCCCGGACCTATGCAATGCTCAATTGGCTGCGGAGGACAAGCCTGCAAGTATGACAACCCGAGTTACTGGAGTGATGACCAGCAGGCAATAAAAGGCCTCTACTCCTCCTGGTGAGCATATTTAAAACTGTAACTCTGATAAAACGTCAAATCCTAACACATTTCAAAAACAGTTTATTGTTTATGAGTCCAACAAGATCATGTTAGGACTAAAAAGGTGGACGTCCTACTGATGGTGTTTCTATCATTTCAGGGTTACTGACCACCTTCTTGCCATGTCCAGACCCTCCACAGAAATTATTGAGAAATATGACATTATTGATCAATTCAAAAGGTATAGCTAACTTTGTTTCGAGATTATTTGTCCGCTTCCTGAGCATGGAGGTAGAGTATCTGTGGAGACCGGTAAAACGTGCATGTGTCCGACTGTTTGTGTGTGTCAAGGAGTGGTATAAAAACAGTGATCAACCTGCAGCAGCCCGGCGAACATGCTAGCTGTGGAAACCCTCTGGAGCCAGGGAGCGGCTTCTCCTACCGTCCAGACGTCTTCATGGAAAATGACAGTAAGTGCTCAAAATAATTCTTAGTAATTGTTTTAAACTAATGTCGCGCGACTCTAATTCAAAAACATTTTATTACTTTAGTTTATTTCTACAATTTTGGCTGGGAAGACTATGGGGTGGCTAACCTCACAACTGTGCTGGACATGGTGAAGGTCATGGCCTTCGCGCTACAGGAGGGAAAGATAGCGGTCCACTGTCACGCTGGTCTAGGACGAACAGGTACAGATTAGACAATATACTGTAAGGAATTCAGACTATGATGAACAGGCAAAGTCTTTATTGACTTCTGGATTTTCCTTCCTCCTCTACAGGCGTATTGTTAGCATGTTTCTTGGCCTATGCCACCAGGATGTCAGCTGACCAGGCTATTTTATATGTGCGTGCTAAGCGTCCTAATTCAATCCAGACCAGAGGTCAGCTGCAGTGTGTCAGACAGTTTGCCCAGTTCCTTTCCCCTCTGAGAAGTGTGTTTTCCTGCGCTGAGCCTCATTCCAACCCAGTCACCCTGTCCCAGTACCTGATCCGCCAGAGACACATGCTGCATGGCTATGAAAGGCGGGAGCTGAGGCACCTACCCAAGATCATCCAGCTGGTGTCTAGGCTGCTGTTGGACATTGCAGAGAACCGGCAGGTGATCGAGGAGGAAATTCTAGAGGCCCCTGATATCCAGGACATAGAAATGGACCTAAGCATCATTGAGAATCTGGGCCCTGAGTTTTACACAATGCAGCCCCGCTTACCAGGCCCTCCCACCTTACCCAGACACTTTAATGAGCCACCCATCTTCTATCATCGCAAAAGTCTGAGCTATAGCGACTCCGACCTGAGACGTCTGGGGTCACAACTCAACCTCCTGACACAACCTTTTAGCTCTCTGTCACAGGGTAATGTTCATGCAGCCTGTATCCCCGCCAAGTCCTCACTCCATGGTGCCCATTGTCAAGGTTGGAGGAGCAATGAGTATGTCGCCTTACGCAGCTCAACAAGCTCACTCTGGGAGCAGAAGAGTCTCACAAACCAAAAAGATGGATCTCTTCTGCTGAAGAAAGTGAACCAGAAATCCATCCAACGCAGTGAGTCTGTGGGAAATAATGATTCTGGCAAAGGTCGCAGCATGTTATCCAGATGGAAGGAAGAGCAGAGAAAAAAGGTAGCTATGCAGTCTCAGGGTGGAGGAGATGAGGAGTCAGAGAAGTCGGAGGTGCCCTTCATCACCCTGCAGTCAGAGCTGTCTCTGGAGGCCAGGAGGCTGCTGGTGGCGCAGGCCCTGGCTGTGGACCTTTTCCATGATGGAGCAGAAGAACACAAGCAAACAGTCTTAGCCTGGCAGGTAACTAATCCACCCACCTCTGCCTGCTACGTTCTCTACCAACCTGTCTGTTTTTCATTGAATTGAAAGAGGTGTGCAGGTTAACTCAGTGAGAATGTGCCACACATGGTGTGTAAAATGACTGCCTAATGTGTGTAGGCAGAACTGAACAAAGGCGGGGCATGGGAGAGGCTGTGTATGGAGCGGGATCCCTTCACCCTGACAGGGCTGATGTGGGCGTGGCTGGAGCAGCTGAAAGAACCAGTCATCTCCATCCAGGCTGCCAAGGCTTTGGACCCAGACAACACTGATGCTCAGACTGTCCTCAACACACTGGAGCAGGTCAGAAGTTACATTGTGTTACTCAGGTTTGAAATGCTGCAATACCACACTGTATTACCAGAACAAAGCAACTCCCAACCTTTCATGTAAAATTTTATCTTCCAAGGCCGTGAAAGAAACCTTAACATGCATACTAGATTGTATGGCTCATATGCTGACAATACCAGAGGAGGTAGAGAACACGTTCCTGGTTCGTACTATCAAGGCTTTCACTCAGGTAAGGAGAACAATACTTAACATTTGCAACTAAGTTCAACATTTAAATTAATCTCCTAATCCACATTTCCTGTTTAAACAACTAAAACAATCCATTTGCCTTTCAATAGTTGGAAAAGACCTCAGAGGAAGGGAAAAAAGTGTATGAGACCATGACTACGGTCCTCAGGTGTGTCCTTCTGGACATGAGATGGACGGCCATGACAGAAGATGAGGCTCTAGTAGTACCGCTCGTGCCTCTCGTCCCTTCAACATAGCTACTACCAGACATGTGCATCTCCATGTGTAGACATGTTATGTAAGGGGACAGTTGTTTTTATGTCCTGTGCCATAATGAGTATTTTATATAGAATAACTAATTTTGTCAATGTAGGCTCAATAAATAAGTTCATGGTATGAAAATGATCTATCTTACCTCAGTAAAGAGTAGAGTTAATATATTGAACAATATTTTACAATACATTATGCCTTAAGAAAGGTTATATTCCAAATACCTCAGCTCCAAAACGTTCAGTTATGATAGATTACCCATATACCTGTACAGATTTAAATTTCTTAACAAAATATGTTATAATCACACAATATGTACAGTATTAATGCCTTTCCCATAACATTGAGCTCCTCATTTGTGATGCCTGATACAAATCTCTTTTGTAAACATAGATTTACTGAAGCACATCATACAGTAAGCATATCTGTTAAACAATTCATAATAAAAGACAAATGCCGGTCCTTTCAGTGGATGGTGCAAATTGCTTTCGTACCAGAAGCTTTGCCTGGGGGCAGTGATGCTCAGGAGGTGAAACAGTAAGCCTTCAGGACGTCTTTCCCATCCTTGCCTTCTACCGAGGCCACAATGCTGGAGAAGTCACAGGCTACGTGGGTGAACCCTCTGGAACACATGGCACAAGCAGTAGGGGCAGGTTCAAGAAATGACCGCCAAGGGAATATGAAGATGGTATAGACGTCTGGTGATATTTATGTTATAACTTGTCACATGACTTCCTCAGGTATAAGTCTTCATGCTGTAACTAAACAAAATGCATCACTGATACATCACCCTGGCTGCTGCCAATACAGCAGAGGTGCTTATAAATGGCCAAACATACCTGGACATTGAGTGAGAGCCTCCCAGTAGGTGGTATCTGCTCTCCAGGGTCAGTCTGTGGTCTCTGTCATGTCTCCATGTCAGCACTCGCAAGGATAGGTCCCGAGATGCAGTCACCACACGAAAGCTATCCTACAAATGCAATACAGATTGGTTTTCACAGTAACATCACATACAGAGGGCGCATTGTATATTGGACACAAGAAAAAAAGAGCCTACCACACATATGGAGGAGACAGGTTCAGTATGATCTTTGAAGCTAGAGAGCAGGGCTCCTGTCAGAGAATAGACCCAGAGCTCTCTGTCAGCTGCCACCACTAGAGTGCTGCTGTCCCTGGCCTCCAGAAGGATGTCTCTGCTGTTCACTGTCAAGGTGAAGGACGCCACCTGCTGGACTACGATGAGAAAAGGTTCAAAATTATACAATCTGACTATTAAAGGAAAAATCAACCCCCAGATACTAATACACTGTTAGATATCATCGATATTATGTTCTGTGGATTCCAGGTGTTGTAATTTACATTTTGGTGTTCCCAATTTACTTCAACCAGCCCCGTGTACTTCAATTTCAATTAGTGATTTCTTACATTTCCCAGAATGCCCTTTTATAACCCCCTGAGAAGGGGCGTGGACTTGTTGCATTCAGTTGTGCCTGTTACTCAAAACACAACATGTCTTCATTGCTTCATTGCTTTCTGGTCTATTGCGGCTACTGTCAGTGGAGAAATTGGTGTCTCTTCCTCTTCTACAATGGATTTCTCCCTGTATGATTGTTGAAGGTTGATGCAAAAAGAAGCCCTTGCTCTTTGATTCTGAGGGACACCAAAATGTTTACCATTGATGTTTAGATAGCTGACATATGTTCTGCTATCAAACTTCAATGTAGCTGCTAAGGAAATATAATGACATGATACCACATTGGGTTGTTATCAGTGGGTCCAGAATGTGTCCAGTAATGCACCACTAGCTGTTTGAACAATAAAGTTACGGTACTGTAGATGTTTCCTGTAATAGTTCACCAACTGACTTATTATATTTTCTAATGGGCAGCCACATCACAACTATAGAATGTCACAGCACATATCCAAATCCTTACTTTGTATCTCTATCTTGTATTTGGTCTTTTTAATGCTGACATCCAAGACAGTGAGGGCTTTGTTGTTTGAGCAGCCGTTGTGATGGACGACCGCCAGTCTGGCAGGCTGTGTGGGTATGAAGACAGCAGCCTGACACCCAGTGACTGGCAGACACTGGCATAGAGGCTCTTCTTCCTCAGACGGGGAGGTCAAACTCTCAGTGCAGAACACCTGCCAGTCAAATCACACAATACGAATGTACAAAATACTGTACTATTACATGGCACTCTTATCTATGAACACCTTTTCTCCCAATGTGTCATTTGCATAGATATGCGGTAAAATAAACAATGGGAGTGCCCACATAATCAGGAAACACAAACATAATGTCAGGCCACCAATGACAACTAGAAATACCTTTGGACTGAAGTCATCATTGTCCTTGGTTCCAGCCAGGATCCATTTCTTGTCAGGTGAAACTAGGAGTATGTTGACTTTAAACGTGTCACACACCACTAGACTGGACTTTCTAGTCAAAGCTGAACCAGCTAGAGTACACACGGATCCCTGACTGGTGCCTACCTGGAAATAAAATGAAATGAGAGATACAAGTTGTTGTTTCTTTACTCAACAAAACCTCTGGTTGTGCATATTATTTTTAGTTGTATAAACCAAGCAGAGATTGGAGTGAGCTGATTGGTTACTCACAGAGAGAAAGCAGCTGCTGTTGATATTGTAGTGTAGTAACGTGCAGTGTGGGGATGCAGCAGAGTAGGAGGCGGTCTCCTGTCCAGTGTGGCCCTGCCAGGTCTTGATGAGACCCGTGGAGTCTGCAGTGATCACTATTCCATGCTCTCTGTCACTAACGATCCCTGTCAATGGGCTCTGCAGAGGACTGCACCACAGCTGTACACCCTGAGCAAAAGACAACAACAACAAAAAACAAGAAATACCCTAATGAGTTTATTTCATCTTGTGGCCTGCAACTTTCAACCACAGATGGGGAACTAATCAGTGAAATGAGCTGCTGTAGTGTTTGGTTGGAATGAAATCTTGCCTACACATGGCTCTCAATGTCACATGTCTGCAGACCACTTAGTGTACATGACGTACGCCCAAAGCATGAATGCAGTATGGTGCTGTCTGTTGAAACACTGTCACTTCACCATTGGCTTTGTTTATATAGTGATTAATTAGACTGACTTTCTTGACTTGGAAATCTGTTTGATACAAGGACTGTATGTGACACTTTACATGTATACTGGGCCAATTACAGGTTTGTGAAAGTCCTATATTTAATTTATGATGTATTCCTTTAGATAGGACTGTTTGTTTGTACTGTGATTTTATGTCTCCTGTGATTCATGTTTGCTTTTGCACATATCTTGCTGCACACCAAATTGCCCTTCGGGGACAAATAATAAAGGAACTTGAACTTGAACTTGATGGATTAAAAATAGATTGTCAAACCAACGCAAGTTGAGTCAAATTTAAAACTCACACAAAACTTTTTTGGAAAAAAGTTAGGAGTAGACAAACAGTATCTTCAATATGTAAATAAAGTGCCTTCATTCAAAATATGATTATGGAACTATTATAATGCTGGTACAACTACTACTAACAGGCATTATAAACATACAGGATAGACATGCTGAAGGTGCGGTACTGACATTTTGGACATTCCAAGCCCGGACTGTACCATCAGTAGAAGCACTGCAGATTATGGCATTGCAGTTCCAGAGGTCAGGGAGCTGGGGCATGTTCCCCTGCAGGTACACCAACCCTACCACCCTGCCTGGAGGACAATAAACATGTCAGATTTAAAAAAAACAATGATGATCATATCGAAATCATGAGGAGAGAGAGAACGAGAGAGGGGGTGAGAGAGAGAGACAGAGAGAGAGAGTATACCTGTGTGCCCTCTCAGGCTTTTGCAGGTGTAATCACTTCCGGACCGGCCTTTCATCATCTTCATCTCTAAGTGGGAGCGTCTCAGGAAGTACCTCTTCCACGCCGGCTTCACATGCTCACTCCCAACCACCGAAATATTGCAGAAACCCCATCGCTGAAGGCACAACTGCCTGAAGGAAGACAAGAAAACAAAACAAGAAAACCTGATGCACTGTGGCATCCCCTGAACATAACACTAGTTAATCATGATCTACCTCAGGGGTTCTCAAACATTTTCATGCCATGGACTCCCAAATAGACACCCATTAGGGCCACGGGCCCCCAGAGCCCTTTGCTGTTGATTTAGTTTTGAATTGTAGAGTTTTCTGCACTGTATTTGCAGAAAACAGTGATTACATGACTGCTAAAGTTATTCTTATACATTCTCCAATTGGGGCAACTCCTAATAAATGAAATAAAAGCGCAATTAAATTAGCCCTTATTTTGCTGGAGACCATCTAGAAACCCCTCACGGACCCCCTGGGGTCCGCAGACTCTACTTTTTCAGCAGTGTTGGTGTCTATGTGGTTCCCCACCCCCAGGATCCAGCCCGGCAGTGTTGGTGTCTACGTGGTCCCCCACCCTCAGGATCCATCCCGGCAGTGTTGGTGTCTACGAGATCGGAAGAGCGTCGTGTAGGGAAAGAGTGTAGATCTCGGTGGTCGCCGTATCATTACAAAAAAA
>CABFOS010144490.1:4316-15453 GCA_900660315.1 Diretmoides pauciradiatus
ACACACGCACACACACACACACACACACACACACACACACACACACACACATAGACTTAGATATGCATGTAAAGTACAGCGCACACAGACAAATTACAATTAATCAATATTGCACACCTCTTTCTTTCTCTCTGTCTGTCTCTGTCTCTCTCTCTCTCTCTCTCTCTCTCTCTCTCTCTCTCTCTCTCTCTCTCTCTTTCTCTCTCTCTCTCTTCTATGCCCCCTTCTCACACTCATAGATATGTACACTCTCACAGATTGCTGAAAGGCTTTGAGTGCTTGCCAGGGTGTGCGAGTATATTTAGCGTAGATTCTTGTAGTGTCAGTGGAGGAGGCGATAGGGGAGGTTTTATAGAGGCTGACCCCCTCCTAATCCTCAACATGGTGGCTGACGTGGTCCTCATACCCTCGGGACCAGCACCTAGCAAGTAGCTACCAGCCTTTCCACACGTCCCAGCAGCCACAAAGTGCTGCAGCTAAATGGGGCAAAGCAGGGGAAAGGTGAGGCGTTCTCGTTGTCACCTTTATTTCAATCTACACCCTCTTCATCATGTGTATAATAAGTGGAAATAGACAGATGGAAACACACACACACACACACACACACAGACATAGGAGGACCATGGCAGCCTGTAGTCCCTGCTACTACTCTTTTGCTAAAGCAGGTTGCTGGTTCTTCTGGCACTGTATTTGGATTATGGAATGGCATCAATCAACAACTACACATGCAATATATTCATGTTACTATTTAATTAATTATTATTAACTACATTCTTATGCTTCAGAACAGCTGCTCACTGAATGGCACAGTATTTATAACACACATAACACATACTGTAAAAGAAATGCATCTTGAATTGGCTAAAGGCCAAGTGGAGCAGATTGGTTTCAGACCCGTCATGAGACCTTCCTCCCTGGTGATATGCTACATAAATCACACAAACACACACACACACAGATTAATTACATGAACTTATGTAACTGTCTGTGGACAGTATATGTCACCACTCATGGTTAGACATGACGGAGGCCTGGCTACTTGAGAGTTGTATTCCTTAATGAAACATGTAATAGTTTAGTACATTGTTTTTGAGGCCTAAAACTTGATTAGATTTGACATTGATTATGTTTTCTGAAATAGGTCAGTGCAATCCATGAACCCAAGTTTTGTTTGAAGTAAAGTAGGGACAGTGTCTTGCACGTGTACGAATGCACGCAGGCACTGGTCAAAGAATGCATTTACTTAACTTAAAATACAAAAACTTAAAATACTTAAACTTAAAATACTTAAAATACACGTATGTGTTCAATGTGTTGCAAGCAAGCAAGCCGTTTTCCTGAGCTGAGTCAGGTGCGCAAAAGTGAAATTGAGGCTTTGCAATTCTTTGGTTCAAGAAATGAAGACTGGATCTCCAGACATGATTCTAATTTTTCCATCACCGGGGTAACTAAGACTGACCCCAGATCAGGCTGTCATCTGAAGACACTTTATAAGAACAGAGCGGAGTGCGGGGTTTCTTTCTGCGAGGGTTGACTGCCATCCTGTGGTGAAGAGGCCTCATAGTGTGGGTGAGGTACCAGACCCACTAGTTCCCAAACCTTATAATGACCTCAAACAGATACACATCAGACCACTCACTCCCATTTGGTAAGATCTTGTCCCCACATATGAGAAGATGTTAATTGTTAAAAATGTTTAATGTATCTGTTATGGAGAGATAAGTGCACTTTGTTATTGTGCCAACTTCTAGTGAATTGAAATCTTAGTGTAATTAAACTATGGGCCCCCTCAAACCTCATAGGACCCACTTTGAGAACCAATGATCTAAGCCTACAATCATATAAATATCTAGCCTGTAGTATCTGTATTGATGTGGTATATCAATCTATCAAATGTCCAGACATTAGAAAATAATCTTTCATTTTTGGTATGCAATATGAATATCATCTGTATTTCATAGAAACACTGTAGCCTATGTTGGGCAAAGAGTGCACTTTGCCGCACCACCTGTTCACTTAAGAACATTCCTTATTAAGACAATATTACTGTTGATGTCATGTCATAATACATTGATTTGAAAAGAATGGTACAGTATGAAACCATTTGAATGACCGGTATTATCAGTCAAATGTTGAATTGAACGTGGAAAGGGTTTCAGCTGAAACAGTTATTTCGGTAAAGCTGTTTTTCTCAAGTTAATTAGTTAATTGTTTTTAATGTCTTAAATGTTTGATTTTATTGTTTTCTTAAAATTCAGGGAGTGTCATTACAATTTCGTTTTATTGTTGTGCTGCACAGCAATATAAATGACAATAAAACTACTTGAACTTGAACTTAATTCTATAGTCTGCCCACCACTGAGTATTTATAGACAGTTAACGCCTTGGGAACGCTGAAAAAATCCAAACAAATGAATCCCATGTGTAAAAAAAACTACTCCTCCCTGTCTGTGCATATGGGATAAAGTCATTTTCTGAAAGTAAGCGCTCACATTCCACTTGAAAACGTCTCAGCCATCAGATTCACTTCGGTGATGCTGTGCGCAACTGCGTAACGGAACCAAGTGTCAAAACACAGAAACATCACCCATATTTTCACAGAGGCGTCAAAATCAAATGTATGTAGGCCAAGTTAATGTCTCAGTGCCGGGACACTTCACATGGAGACAATGAGACTTTTAGCCATGGAGAAGTTTGCTTTAGTACTAGTTTGCCTCCTTCATGTTCTGGCGCGTTTGGGCACCGGGCAGCACCACATCCGCTCCGGTATCGGACCGTGGAGACACCGGATTCAATGGGAGAATAACGGACGGGTGTACAGTTTACTGAGCACCGGGGCTCAGTATCGCTCACCTGCACAGCCCAGGAGACAGACTCAACTCTTCCTGACTGCAAAAAATCCTTCAAACCGACTTCACCCCCCTGCTGTGCTGAGTCGACCCTCCAGAACCAGACCTGCAGATCCAGATCAGAGAGTTTCCTCTAAACAACACGACCGCACTCAGCTGGACGCGTCGCTTCTCGGTGCCGACGCGGGTCAGTATTTGCTCGCTACGGGACGACCCGGGAATCAGCCCGCACCGCGCATCGCACACACCGGAGACACTGTGGTGGCGGGATACCGTTCACATTCACACCAACCCTCGGTTAACGGCACCGCTCCCACTCTCATCACCGCCATCCAGGAGTTCTCAGGCAGCGGAGCCCCGAGAGGAGGACGGAGTCCCCCCGGAGATGACGCTGACCCACCGCGTCCACCGCAACGAGCCACCGAGTCACCGGGGAGATCACCACACTTTACGCACAGCCGCGGTGCTCGTCCACGACCAGAGAACCCAGAATCAAGTGTCCGGTCACCGATTACATATGAAGGGGTCAACATTATTGAGAACGGTGGACGAAGAATCCAGCAGCAAACTAATCTCGGGGACACTCGCAGTGCGCACAGAGCGCATTCAACCAGAGTTCTACCCGAGTCAGATGTTTCGCCCACAGCTCTATCCAACAACGCCGTAGAGACACATTTTCCTCGCCAAAGCCCAGAAAGAACCCGGGCTACGGGGAATATGATAAGGGATGATGATGCCAGAGACCCACATAGCATCCATCACAGGAACTCAGTTTTCTATAACATGTACACGCCAGCCAGCAGGAGCAGGACCCTGGTGCGCCCCCCACCAGGAACGGGCTACGGCACCAGGTTTTTCCACAACGGTAAGGCAGGCAAGGAGATATGAAACCAAACTACATGACATGTATTTTGCATTACACACACATACAGTTTAATTTATATTTAGATTATTCCTAATTTAAAACACACTATGTTGAGGATAATCAATAGGTTATATAAAGAACAACTCAGCATAGTTGTCATTGTGTTCACAGGTCTCCCAGACCTGGTTCCTGACCCTTATTATATCCAAGCTGCCTCTTACATTCAGAGACTGCAGATGTATGCCCTTCGCTGTGCTGCTGAGGAGAACTGCCTTTCCAGGTTTGATTATGATTTGATTTGCTTATGCCATTACCAACCACGCAAGATCAATGAATTAGTCAATCAATCAATGAACAATTACATAAGGTGATGATATGAAGCCAATATAACTGAGCTTTTAGTGATTTTTGTGTGGCAGTTTGCCCTGGGATGATTGTCCTATGTGTAATGTAGATGCTCTTTCTATTGAGTGATAAATATTTATGTATTTAGACACAAATTCCATTGAGATATGCATGTATAAATAAAGAAATAACAACAACAACAACAGTATAGTCTTCCTGTGTGGTTGCCACATTACAGTAGGATGTGTGTTGACCAAACACACTTGGTCCAATCCCATTTGGAAGCTACAGCAGAGTGACAGACAAATCTGGAAACCGACCAAGATTTTCTCCTTTGGTCTGAACAGAGACTTTGCCAAGTCAAATAAGCTCTGAAATGAAAGGATTTGGATTCCTGAGGTGAATGTAAAAAAGCAAAACCAAAAACCACCCCCATTGCTTCTAAATCACAATAATATCAACTGGTTAATGTGCAGTGACTATGTGGAGTATAGTGTGATATAAAGATACCATATGTGGTGCCCCAACATACAGGCAGCACATGTTTGAGATATTCTGTCTTGTTATTCTTTGCTGGACCCATCACCAACAAGAGCCTCTGGAGCCCCTAATGTTTGAACTTGCTTCTATCCAAGTTATTGTTCTGCATTTATAGATTTCCCAAAACCATCTTAGTGTTAGCATCAGTAGACCAGTAGATAAGGAGCATGTTATTGGTAAATGCTCTGTTTTTGTTTGCTCCCGTGCTTCCTGCAGGTCTGCATACCTCCCGGGTGTGAGCGACCTGGACTACAGGGTTCTGCTCCGGTTCCCACAGCGGGTCAAGAACCAAGGAACAGCAGACTTCCTCCCAGTGAAGCCCAGACACGAGTGGGAATGGCACAGCTGTCACCAGTGAGTTCACCACTAAGCGCCCACATGCCATCACACACTGCATGCATACATTATAATGGTGCAAGATGGTGCGTACACACATACATGTACTGGTATGGTGCCTCTGGGTTTTAAACTACTCGGGGGACCAAATGGATGGATCTTACTGCATCACAACAGTTTAGATAAAGCTAAGGCCAAAACAAATGATAAGACTTATTTGCATGTACTACCTGTACCTCCTGATGGCTACTACACTACAACTCTTATTTGGATCTGTCTCCTTGACCCCAGGCACTACCACAGTATGGAGGCCTTTAGTAACTATGACCTGCTGGACATCCCCACTGGGAGGAAGGTGGCTGAGGGACACAAGGCCAGCTTCTGTTTGGAGGACACTTCCTGTGACCCGGGAGTAAGACGACGCTTTGCCTGCACCACTCACACACAGGTTGGTCTGCCAGGTCTATGATTTATTTGTTTTTTCATTGATTGATTGATTGGTTGATTGATTCATCATCCAATCATCAATCATCATCCATCCATTCTTTACATTTGTTTGGATATTTGATTCGTTAAATGTCGATTGGTTAATTGATTCATTTAATGATCCTTTGATTTGCATCCACACATTAGAAATAGAAATTCAGAATTCTTACAGTTTTGCTCACGTGTGTTTTCTCAGGGGCTCGGTCCAGGTTGCTATGATACATATCACGCCAACATCGATTGCCAGTGGATTGATATCACAGATGTACCACCAGGAAACTATATTCTCAAGGTAGGAGCATCTGCAGTAGGAGACAAGTTAATAAGTAAAACATTAATGAGGAACATTGGCACTGAAATGCTCTGAGCAGTGCTGCAGTTTCATTATTTACAGTACACTCTCACCATCACCTCTCTCTCTCTCTCATATGTGCTTCCCAGGTGACAGTGAACCCCTCTCAACTGGTGGAGGAGTCAGATTTCTCCAACAATGAGGTGCGATGTGACATCAGGTACACAGGGGCCTACGTCCAGGCAAGAAACTGCAAGATTACTGCGTAAGTCAAACACACACTCTTCATATACCCCTTTCAGACCAAGTCCCGGGTTGATTTTGTGTATGAAAGGGGTAACCCGGGTTATCCGACCCCGCTTGGCGACCCGGGTCGAGAGGTGGGTCAGACACGGGTTGAACGCGGGTTGATTTCAGTGCGAATTTGCAGCACCCGGGTCGCTAACAACCGGGGCGGGACAAATGAATCTATTGGTTCAAAAAGTTTCCCAAGTTTTCCCATTCCCAGCCTGTGAGTTCATTGATATGCATCTCTCCCAGGTCGTCACCCGGGTCCTATCTGAATTGTCATGACCCGGGACTGTCCCGTGTTGACTGACTTGGTTTGAATTGACAAAAGCAGGGTTGAACATGGGTCAAATATCCCGGGTCGTTGGTCTGAAAGTGGTAATAGTGAGGTTCTTAAACATATGTAAGGAAGTTCACACGTGTTCTGGTCCACACCGATGCCTGTCCTTTGTTTTGCAGGCTGACCTGACTGATGGGAACAGCTGCCCAAGCTCACCAAGACACATGCAGTCAATACGTTGGTGTCAGTGTAGATATCTGTCCCTCAGCACTTCTACAGTATGCTGCTGTCTGCTATCATCTGAAATCAGTCTGTTCATTACTAGTAATCTCTTACTTGGGTAAATTCTAATTGTAACAGAATTTTTCACATGTTGTTTAAAGTGATGCATGACAGCGCTGTTGGTTGTATATGTGTAGCAGACTTGGGCAAAGCCTTGTAAAGCATGCTACCATGATTCATAAATGGAGACAAAACAAGCAATAGTTCAGTTATATTGTGTGGCTGAGTTGATACTTATACTGTATGAAAGGTCAACGGTGCTCTTATCTCCTGAAAGGTTATTAACATTTTGTTTTAACACAAGAAAGATCCTCCATCTACCATTGACCATAATATGTTGAAATGAGGTATGGTACTGCTGCAAGATAAAGAATCCAAATACTCCCATGTATGTATTTCTATCTGTTTGGCATGTATACTTTTGTGCATTATTTTGTAGATTTGTGTTGTACTACTAAAGCACAGTGCCACTGTTCAACAGTACAATGATAATGTATAGTCAGTTCTATTGGATGCTAAAGACTGGGTATTTAAATGTTTGAAAGTTGTACTTTATTTTATACAATTGAATTTTATTTAATAATAAAGGTTGCCAGCCTCTTCGGAGGCTAAAATGTCAGTGAAGACTAAAGCCTTATTCTTTCTCTTTACACTCTCTCACACTGGTCATTAAAGGATGAACGGAATAAGCACCATTGACAGGATAATTTGAACAAATATTTTACACCATGATGTCATCCCATCCTGCGTATAGCACCAGTTAAGTTGAACACCATTAGAGTGTGGAGTGGTGAATTTCTAACATGATTTAGAATAACACATCACGCCTCAGAGAAATACAGGAAATTATCCCACTTAGCACATTATCTTCCGGAAATGGAGAAGAAAATAAATGGGCTTTGCACCGCCAGAGTGTTGTTGCGTGCGTTCGTCAAGGTTCCTCATGTTATGTTAGTTCAAAGGACTTGTTCTACTGGCATTAACTCTATATAAGGTGTCTAGGAATTTCTGACCTGTATTTACATACTGTCACTAGTTTAAATAAAACCACTTGGAAACATACTGTATAACTCATCCCCGGAACTATTCTTCACACCTACAACTCGTTCGTTCTATTTAGAGAAACATGCTATTTCCTAAGACAAGTACATTCCCTCATAGTCTTGTAATGTTAAACACCATGGAAGTTTGAGAGCTTCCTGTTTGATCAGATGTATGGAACGTCAACCGCTACGGTGACACATCTCTCACAGGTTTCTCTTCCACTGTGGCCTGCAAAATGACAGCTCTATAAATGACAGCTATATAAACATCAATTAAACTTTGATCACTGACACGTTACCATATTGGAAATGCCAAAATAACATGCGTTGGGAGTGGTTGACATTTTGTCCTCCATAGAAACCTTCATTTTCTACTAAATTTCAGTAATTTTCATGCAAAGCCTTGGAAGAAGGAAATTGCTGTGCGGTGTTTATGGGAGGCAGAGGCATACAGGTGGGTGGTGAAGTCATGGCGTACAGTCTCTACTCTAGCACTTCGCAGCATCCGCCAAACTGTACTTAAGCTATTCAGCACACTCACTGACTCAGTCTAACAATATTCTATCTCATGGCTCTGGCTAGAGATCTGTAGGCATCATGGGGTTGGGGCTACAGGCAATCACTAACCTTTCCACTACAGTGTCATGGGTAAGAGTAGTGGTCTCTCTCTGATTGTTGTTTGTTGTGACTATAATGCAAGTTGATCCTGTTTTACTATCGCTCCTGTTTAATGTTGATTAGACTATTTCTACCTCTTATTTCTACACTTTGATCTTTGCATTTTATGGAGGAATCCTGAAACAGCATGGGTGATTGGACTGGGTGAGATTCACACTGCATGGACACTGTACACTCTTTACAAGCAACTTTGAAATGCAATCAGAAAGGCAGACATGGATTCAGGAATTGGGTAATCCTCATAAATTAAGAACATTTTCTCTGAGATATGACTGTGCTTGCACCACACATATCCACATCACACTGTCCACATCACACCCAATCTGAAAACCCATAGATTTCTGTCAGAGCCCTAGAGGTGAGCTACTGATGTGAATTTGAGTGTGATGGAGGGTCAGGGCAGTCTCCTCCACAATGGGTGGTGTTTGCTCTGGGCAGGCCGACGTGCTAAGCCTCCAGGGCGTGCAGGGTGGGCAGAGGTGCGGGGCGCCCCTGCCTGCCCTCGCAGGAGATGGCGAGGAGAAGAGAAATTCCACAGCTCCACAGCCAGCCAGGAAAACCTGACTGGAGACTGCTGACATCAGCAGCACCAGGGCTGAACCATCCTTATCATAGGCAACTCTGTCTGTGATGCTGATCCAGTGGCCTGACTGTCTGAGACTCCCGGTCAACAAATTCCTAGAGCCAACAGGCTAGACCAATATGACACATTATAGTAGTCAATGTGTTGCTCCTTGTACAGACAGTCTGGAATATGACCTGCCATCATGCATCACTAATAGAATGTCACATCATGCTCGATTTCAAAACAGAATTCTCGGTCAGGACATGTAGTCTGTATTTACTTTCTATAAATGGCAGATCTTTTTATTTACAGCAAAGAGAAGAACCTGGCTGTGTGTGAGCATGGTGGAAATAACTGTGTTTTTCTCTCCTTCTGGTATTACGCAGCTGAGTATCTGACGTCTTGAACGAGGAAACAATGTTTACCTGGGCAGGATAGCGACTGCCTGGTCTGACCATTTACACATCATTCCAGTTTTAACAGGTTTCCCTGTTTGAAATAGAAGAATGTGTGCTTAATGGCCCTTGTACTTTTCCCTGTGCTGTGCAAATACCAAAGTAGTCAACAGGACATCTGAGTAAATGCATACACATTTTTAGAGTAAAATCCAGTTATTCTATTATTTTTGGGCCAGGAAGTGGGATTGGGCAGGGAGGCCATCTGGATGAGGTTACGTATGGGGGTGGTAGAAGATGTGAAGCGTGGCTGGAGGTGAAGACCCGAGGGGTACGAAGAGTGGGAGTGAGGAGGTTATTCAACTGAAACGATCCAGTTATTTTTGGTTTGAATATGGTTTAAATGCTGGTATTGCTTTATGGGTTTTACACATGAGCGTCTGCCAAAGTTAGATGTCTCATTTCATACCATACATCTGTTCATCTGTCACGCTCCATGAAGATGCCCTTTATGAGTCCAGAGGCATACATATAAACACACACGCATGCACGCACGCACGCACGCACGCACACGTACACACACACACACGCACACACACAGAGACAGACATGAGAGTGCTAGGCTGTCCTTCACTCTTATAATGCAAACTGTTGTTCTACTGTGAAAATGAGAGCCATGTACGTGCATGTATTTGTTATTGAGACTGGACAGACATAATGCTTGTTTGTGTAAAGTAGGCTTGATGTTTGGAGAGTAATAAGAGGATGGCACTGCTACTCGGAAGTACTTGAGCATCTGAAAATCACAAAACTGGTCATTTATTCATTCAGTACACAGCTTATTATCAAGGTTCTTTCATAGAGAGAGAGAAAACACAAAAACAGTGTAATATGAAGCTAGGAAATTATTTGGTGTTTCAAAAGGCATTGGGCAAGACTTTGTTTTCTCAGTTGTAGGGAATGCATTTTTATTTTTAATCTTTGAAATCCAAACAGCAAGAATTATGTGACACGGGGCAATAAATATCTTAAGTACAATTTACTGAATTTAAAATCCTATTGATCTCTCAAAATCATTGTAATTTGTATTTGATTGTTTTTGCTATCTGTCCTTTGTTTCATGAAACAAGACTGTCTACCATATTCAAGCATTCAACATGTTGCATGAATTTATGGTAGGTCAAAGTGTACGTTTGTACCAAAAACATTGGAACTCTTCACTGTGCTGTTCTATTTTGTTCTTTTCCTATGTCATTTGCACTATTAGACAGCTCGTGAGTTTGTCTTGTGGTTTCCTGGTAACAACCTCAATTCTGCCAGTGGGGATTATAAATGCCTATTTATTCATTGAAACCAGACTGTAAACATTAGCAGACAGTTAAATCTGCAGGAAAACATCAGCAGTCTCTGGGGGAGGCTCAGACATCAGGAAAATTATCTTGGGCTCTGTAAATAGCCCTGATTTATTAATTCCCATTAAACCTATATACAGACTGTTATTGCACGCAATGTGGTTAGAAAGTGCATGAATGAATGAATAGGATGATATGAGGTGAGATGAGATGAGGTGAGATGAGACAGTGATAACACAGGTAAAGGGGGTTATTTGGTCAGCAAGAGCTACTACAACCAGTCAGGAGAGACACAGATTTGACCTGTGGCCAGGAGAAGCCAGCCTGTGTGTGTGTGTGAGTGTGTGTGTGTGTGTGTGTGTGTGTGTGTGTGTGTGTGTGTGAGTGTGTGTGTGTGTGTGTGTGTGTGTGTGTGTGTGTGTGTGTGTGTGTGTGTGTGTGTGTGTGTGTGTGTGTGTGTGTGTGTGTGTGTGTGAGTGTGTGAGTGTGTGTGTGTGAGTGAGTGTGTGTGTGTATGAGTGTGAGTGAGTGTGAGTGTGTG
>CABFOS010144496.1:0-15806 GCA_900660315.1 Diretmoides pauciradiatus
ATCAGCATCTGTAAAACACTTTGAATCGTCTAGGGCCCTGTTTACACCTGGTATTAACATGTTTACACCTGGTCTAAACATGTTAACACCAGGTGTAAACATGTTAATACCAGGTCTTAACAGGTTAATACCAGGTATAAACATGTTAACACCAGGTATAAACATGTTAATACCAGGTGTAAACATGTTAATACCAGGTGTAAACATGTTAATACCAGGTGTAAACATGTTAATACCAGGTGTAAACATGTTAATACCAGGTGTAAACATGTTAATACCAGGTGTAAACATGTTAATACCAGGTGTAAACATGTTAATACCAGGTGTAAACGGGGCCATACAGAGACTGACCGAATGACCAAATGACCTGGGTTCAAGCTCCTGTGTCAACAAGTATCTGCACTGCTGAGACTGAATCTCTGCAAGCTCCAGAGTAGGGCTGTTCTGTAGCTGACCCTGTGCTGTGACCTTCCAGGAGGGCAACTACTGATGCCACGTGTGCATTCAGTCACTTAGAGGAGTGTAATACCTCAACATCTGGCTTCTAATAAATATTCCTGTGCTCCATTATGTATCAAACCATTTCAGTTGTAGTTAGATCGTGTCACATATCCCGAAGGCCTTGTCTGACAGTGATGACTCTGTAGTAATTAAAGACGGCGAAGTGGTTTACAAATTCAACCGTTCAAAGTCACCCCAGTACTCTGCCAAGACGAAAGCTGCATATATGAATCACTGAACCGTAGTTTACCAGTTTATTCTGCATAGTGCCCCAACTGTTTTCCAGCCTTACAGCTACCACGTACTCTCTAGGTGTTATTTATATACCCAACCAAGTAGGTTGGTGCTGAGAGAAATTTAAACCACCTCTTTTTTCTGGTGTGCTGCATCAAATCATTTGAGCTGCTGTGGGTATAGCATTCGTGGAGTATCATTTCATTTTACAGGAGACTTATTTTACATCAGCATTTGAACTTAAGAGCTATCAGAATTCATAGTCAAATTTCTAAGCAACTCATCATATGTGATATTGAACACCAACCAAATCAAGACATAATGGCCTGAAAAAAATAAGCAAATTGGTAAATATGTAGGGATCAACATCACTTCATGTGCCTCTACCATTGGAAAAGATCGCTTAACGGGAATGAGGTCATATATGCAAACTTGCCGCAGGCATTTGGACGTGACCTACACCCTGAACATATTTCACATATGAACATATTTCTAGCGTTGCTTTGTCTCTGTTAATTATCTTCTCTCTATGAATATAAGTTGGAATTCCTTTTGTTCATGTGAACTTCAAATCTGTAGGCTCTTCATTAAAGTTATAATAGGTTTTGTAGTCACAAAATGTTTGAATGATCTTTACACCTTCAATTGGGAGAAATTGCAATACTATATATATACAATATAAATGTGTGTGTGTAATACATCTCTCCCATCTATTCCTCTGTTGGTACCAGGTCCGTCCACAGAAAGTTGCCAGGGCAGCGAGGCCGGGACAGACGATGGGAGCGTGTGGTCCGAGGCCGACGAGGGCCTGGAGATGTCCCAGCAGATGATGGACAGCCTGCTCCTGGGTGCAGAGTCACAGCTGGGGAATGAGGAGTACCTAATGGGCATTAGCAGTAGGCTGCAGACCGCTTTGGAGAGGATGTTGGTGACCATCACCGAGACCACCAACCAGGTAGGGATTATATGGGGTTGGTTCAAGCTCTGGGTTCTGCGTTGTTATGCCACTCTAACTCACAGCACTGATTGGCTCGGTCAACGCTGGTCTCATTTCCTTGTCGCACTGCTTATATAGCACTGCCCGCTGGTGCGAGAAGTCACAAAGCGCTAGTGGAGAAGCTATAACCAGCGGTTCGATGACACAATTTGAGGCTTTTTGAACTGATAGATTCATTTGTCCCGCCTCGGTTGTTAGCGACCCGGGTGCTGGAAATTCACACTGAAATTCAACCCGTGTCCGACCCACTTCTCGACGCTGGTCGCCAAGCGGGGTCGGATAACCCGGGTTACCCCTTTCATACACAAAATCAACGCGGGAATAACCCGGGTCGGAGCTTGGTCTGAAAGGGGTATTAAGAAACTCTCATGATGTTAATCCTAACAAGGTCAACTACTCTGATTATGAGAATTACATTGTATGAGAGAGACTGTCAACTGTTTGATGTAATATTGCCATATATCAGCAAACAGGTAGCCATGGCATACTCTCCTTTGCTGAATAAAAAGGGTTCTGTTCATGCACAATCCATAAACACACTGGTAACACCAACATAACACTGTGTTACCAGTGTGTTTGTGCCTAGAAGTTACCAGTGAACAGAAAGCTCTAGTGACACATGTAGACTTTGTTTAAACATTGAAATGGCCACACACAACATTGTTACCCCCCCTATAGTTTCCTAAGTCTGTTCATAGAGGCATAATGGGGATGAAACTGCAGAATTTGGCATGCAACAAGGTTGGCCTGTCTAGAATTCACACACAATAGAGCCGTCTCATTCCCAATGGTTGCCTATAGATACAGGCTGTATTTACATGAGGCTTTTGTCTGCCCAACCAGCCTATCCAAATCCAGCTGGGCAGAGCAGCCCCACCCCCTTGGGCTGACCCGTGTAGTGCACCTCCAGTGTCCAGTGTCAGCCCAGAGAGACAGGCCTACTTTAACCAGGCCAGTGAATGTGTCACTGTAACTGACTGCACAGCACATCCCCCCCTTTGGCTCACATTTGAGAATTACTCACGCTGAAATGGGTTTTTATCTTAGCTATCTAAAAATAGCTTAAAAAGAAATTTCAGGCCAAGCATCAGTGATGTTTAATCCAGCGTTTGTCTCTCTAAATCGCTGTGTATGTTGATTGCGCAACATCAGTCAAATCTCCTGATTTTTTCGCATATATCTTTGAGTTCGCAATGACACGATTCACTGTCTTTTATTACGATGCTCTCAGCGTTTTCCTTAAGTATGTGACACGTGATTTTTCTTCATTGTATTCATCTTGGACCGGGAATAATTAAGCTAATTCATTTTCTATGTAGGACGTTTTAAAATTGTTACGTACCATATATATTTCTTACTTATGTCAGTCAAGTTCCAACACATATGTAATCTTATCTTCCTCTAACAGACTTCTATACTCTGAACTACTGAAGGATTGTCAAGTCGGTACAACCTTCTATTAATAACAAAACTATTTTCAAGTGTTGACAAGGGGATTACACGTCACACAGTGCACACCTCTTTCAACTACACTTCATTAAAAAGCAGTAAACTCCAGTAATCAACAAATCTTCTAATGCTTAGTGGAATGATTTTCCTGCTAATATTGATCCAGCGTTCATTACTCTTGTCAGCGGCCGGTGGTGGATCACTGTGTCTTGCCTATAAAGCAGCAGCAGTGTGAATAGAGATTGATGTAATGACCCGGGCAGGAATGTTAAGTGTCTTTTGTTGGGCTAGTGTTGTAAATTATTTGCCTGGGGAAGGTGTCTGCTCACGAACATCCCATTATAGGTCAGTGAGACATGCAAATTGTTCGTGTGCATTCGGTGTTTGACTTGCCAGGCAGGAGGAGGAGGGACCCGGAGGAAGCATGTCAGGATAGCGTAATAATTTCATAGAAAATGAATCCGGTTTGACAAGCTCCCGTGCAAAGAGTGTGTGTTGTGTGTTGTGTGTGGTCACGTGTTCTCTTTGCAAATCTACCTGGCCCACTGGCCCCAAAGGTTGAAGCCACGCCTGTTACCCTCCCAGTTTTACTCAACAGTATCCTGCTCTAGGTGATTATTACAGGAAGTGAAGAAGGATTTCTGGCTTCTGACGGGAAGAAAAAACCCTGGAACTTTGGGATTTCAAATTTTTAAGCTGTGTGTGTGTGTGTAGAGAGAGAGAGAGAGAGAGAGTGCAACAGAATGAGAGAGTAGCCTGCCAGCCTGGAGGTAAGGGAAGGGAGAGAGTAAAAGAAAGACTAGAATGACAAAACAAAGGACAGTTTGATGGTAAAGGTTGAGATTGAATGAGTAAGTATAGTATTGTGGTATGAGCGTTGGAGAGAGACCCGCGGCAAACCTGGAAGGACGCGAAAAGGAGGCAGGGACAGACTTTTATCCGACCACTGTCATTTCACCCGCGGTTGGCTGCCGTTTGGCCGAGGCAATTAAGGGGGGCCCCTGGGAAGCTTCCCTGCAGGTCATGGTTGCCACGGCGGCACAGCGTTGCTAATGAACCTCCAGAAAGAGAGAGCGCAGGAGAGAGAGAGCGAGCGGGAGAGACAGAGGGGGGCAGGAGAAGGGCAGAGAATGACAGAGCTGGAACAGACACGGGGGTGTACGCTCTACTGAGAGGCATAGTATAGTAGTGCTCGAATAAAAGAAGATCAGGAACCATAATGAGAGATCATCACAGAGTTTACTCGCCTTTCTCGGTCATGCTGGGGAATGCCCTCCAAGCCACCGTTCCCAGACGCAATTTCCACTTGCTGCCGAGGATGACTCTTTTTGTTGGTAGTACACTTTCTCTTTCCTGACGCAGCACTTCGCACTCTTGCCAGATGCCGGATGATTTCTGTCACGATATTTACCTAGAACTTGTTCTACCTCAACCCGGCAGCATGTGATTGAGATGACGTGAAATTTCAGAGTCTCCAGATATTGTTTACTCTAGCTGTGTGTGCACAGCAAGCGCGTAGAAACTGTTGCTTGGAGCTACATACAACGTTGCTCGCTGATTTTCCCCCCCACTGGACCTTATTATCGTTCGCGGTTGGACGGCTAGATCACCTCAGCCTGAGACTCCTTGGCAGATGGAAGCCGCTTTTGATGACTCTAAAGAAGGAGCTCAACCTTAAGGAAACAAGCTCAGAAGATTGGATCCATCCCCCGCCATGGATTCATACCGTTCCTACTGGAATTCAAGCTCGCGGGGCAGCTTGTGGGTGGAAGGGGAGGACCAGGACGTGTACGAGGTGGAATCCCGTGTGCCCCTTCCCCGGCCCTTTCCTCTCTCCAGCACCTTGAATGAGAAAAATGCTGTGGTGGTGCAGACCCAAATTTCGCACGTCAACCACAGGAGCAACGGCCACCTCCTTAAGGTCATCTCAAAAATCTCCTTGCCCACTCCTCCTTATACAGTAAGTTTACTTGACAACTCACAATTTTGCCGCGTTGGGCAACATTTTGAACTTACATTTATAGCTAGCCAAATATAATGAAGGCTTTTAAACTGATTTTTGGATCTCTCTCTTTCCCATATCACAATTCTGTAGAATCTGGATGGAGTCTGGGCATTGTTGATTGCGCTGTTGTTTAGTGTTTCACCAATACAATTTTACACAGCTTGTTTTGTATAGTCTAGGTCTACAGATACATCAGCCTACTTGTCAACAGTTTCATAAAATATTCCTGACATTACATGACTTGTATATATCGTAACGTTCTTCTACATACTGGAGGTGTTCAGCGTCTTCCTTTGGTTTCATCTGTAACAGTAGGTGAAAGATTGTTGTATGACTTCTGCATGGCAGGGTCACATTACTCCTTCCTGATAGAGAGCATGTTACAGTATGACCTTTGGTCAGAGAGATATGGAAATCCATCTAATCTGTTGCATTATGAGGATTTCATTGCACTTCCACCAGAAAAAAACTGCCCTCGGCCAGTTGACCAGAGGGCCATAATAGAAACGTCTTATCAGTATCTCAGTATTGTGGCTTAGATTTAGATTCTGTTTGGACTGCACCTCATTTGCTATTGAATCTTGTACAAGTTGACTTAAATTTGCCATTTTTAATACCAGTGTGCATACAATGGATCTTATAGTGAATGCATGAAAAAAACTATACAAATATAAAGATAGAAAAACACTCAAAACAAACTCCCCATCTTAGTACAGTATATGTAGTATGGCTTTTAGATAGTTCATTTAGAATACACAGCACTGGCAACCTATTCCTGAAGTAGCTGGTGCCAGTTTTACCTTATACTGTACCACAGATATAGTGACTTTACTTAATATGTATGTGTGCCTGGCAGATGCAATGTTTAGGATCATTAATGTCTCCTTTCACATGACAACATAGATATCTTTGAAATATAACCTGAATAGTTTGCCTTTAATCTTGTTTGTCAAAGGTTTATATTTCAAAGATGATTTGGTCCAATGTTCCTTCTCCTAACCGCCATTGTTTCTCACACACTATCTCCTTTCCCTCTTAGCTTGAACATGCCCGGGTGACCCAGACAGAGCTGATGCGGGAATCCTTCCGCCACAACCAGGAGATGGGTGAGCTGCTGCAGAAGCAGGAGGAGCTGCAGGAGAGGTTGGCGGAGGAGGCCCGGGCACGGGAGCAGCTGGCTCTGGAACTTCACCGAGCCGAGGGTGAGTTCTTCTGCATGACGGCTTTTATTAGTGTGAAAAGCCTTTTAGAAATGCGTGTCTTGGTAATATTTACTTTCTATGACATGCAACTTGATATGTATAATTTAAGTATTATTTCCATGTAAGCACAGCACCAGAATACATTCTTTAGCAGGCCTTTTGAGTCACATTTACTTCAGCGTCTTGTGATTGAGAAAATTACAGTAGTAGAAACTATGCTGCCCTAATTGATCAGATCCTAATTGTTCTGATTGTGAAAGCGTGTATGTGTCAAGGTGATTATGTGAAACGGAAGGCACTGCAGCAGAAAGAGCATATGGGTGTTAAGTGTTTGAGTGAAAACGTGTGTGTTTGGGGGCGGGGGCGTTACACAGAGTGATGGCATCAGCTGTTTGTATGGGAGAGTAGCGAGTGTGAGACCATCTGTGATGGGAAGTCGACATATGGAAATGTGTGTTTGTGAGTCCGTTTCTGGTTTGTATTAAAGCGTCTAAGTGAGTTCGAGGTTTGAGTGTGAAGGTGTGAATATGGTGAGAACTACAGAATACATTTTAGCCATTTACTGTACTATGTAGTCAGTGTGATGGCAGTGGCTGGTTCGCCCCCTTCAGCACAGTTTATGTGAGATCTGGCACATCTTTTGTTTGAGTCAGCTGATCTGATGTCCCATCCATGTCAGAGACAGCTGGTCTAAGAGGGTTGACTAGTAAAATCGTGTCCTCACACAAACCCAATCCACTGCGTTGGATGGACGCTGGTCAGGTTACTCACATTTTGCCGAGGGTAAGGTTCAACAGTCTTTTCTTCTGGTCTCAATACGCTGAACTTTGGACACATTGAACAATGGTGAGTTTACTGCCAATTCTCTTTTTTTTAGTAGTATCCTGGTAGGGTGTTTGTTTTATGTCTGTAATCTGATAGGGGTGCTGCAGCGTGGCAAATATTTGCTGTCATAAAACCAAAAAAACATGCTATATCTGGTCATGTTGTATACTTACACATTCATTTTCAGAGAGTGTTTGACATCTACAAAATGTTATTTTTAATGTTCAAATGCCATTGAAGCCAAACAGAAAGAATCCCATTCTTTTTGAGTGGATGATCCGCAAGTCGAGCTCAGGGTGCGGCTGTTTAAAACTGGTTTTGAATCAACCCGGGCTCAACCCTGGAAGAAGATCCTCTTCAATGACTGACAGAAACTATTAGGTGTCTGTGAAAACACTGAAGATTCTGTAGTGCAAACAGGATGAGAAGTTGTCTTGTATTACATTAGAGCTAGAGATGACAAACTAAAGGTCAAGATGGACAGCTTTGATGCTATCATGGTGTGTGGGCGTAGTTGTGAGTCCCTCCGCTGTGTTTTTGTGGAAGGGAATTGTTGAATAAGTGATGAGAACGGCTTCACCAGTACAGCGTTGGTTTTAGACTTGTTTTGGTCATTGAAAGGTTTACTGATGCTTGTTGGAAAACACACATGGTACGTGTTTTGTAGCCGTGGGTCACCATCGGTGTTAGGTTTTCCCAGATGGATAACGCTGAGTTTACGTACTATCAAACCTCTGTATTTCTACAAGACAGACAGACAGACAATTTCCCAGTACTTGGTGCTGTATGTACTCTTATCTCTGTAGCCTAAATACTCACGAACTCATGAAGCATCTGAATGAAAATAATTCAAATGTGGTATCTTTTAGAGGTAGAAGAATGGTGCTGTATGATGAAACCGTAGAAGTTGTAAAGCTGATATCCCCCCACAATAGCGACCACAACCATTTCTACATCAGGCATGTAAAGACGGGTGAAATCAGCCGTTACCTTGCTTATACTGCCCATGGTTTTCTGTTGGCCCTGAAGATTATGTTCTGTTTGCGCTTTAATTATGCAAACAACGATCAAGTTCCACCATCAGCGTTTTCCCACCTTCACTGTCAACTTTTTAGGAGCACGGTCAGTTAACTGTGGTTTCTCGTCTGAGTTGAGGAATGCAGAGCCGAGACTGTCTGGGACCGGCTGTTAGGTAATGTTTGGCCAACTCAAATTATTTAGAAACGGGGAAGAAGACCCTACAGTATCTTGAGGTAGTCTATCACAATTTAGTGTCATTATTGCCTTTATAGTTCTCCTGCAAACATTTAACTGATTTCACATGATGCATTTCATTCAAGCAAATAAATGACTACTCGTACACTCGTGCACATTCAGGTGAGGACAATGTGTTAGATTCTTTCTTTTCTAATTCAACACAAATGATGCAAATAGAAACGTAATGCAGTGCATCAGTGCATGTAGTGGTTCTATGGTACCCATAGCTGTGTCTTATTTCAAAACCACATCTTTCTTTTGTGTAGTGGGAGAATGTTGTGTAGAATTCTTATTCTTGCCAAAATGCAAAGAGCAAATTATCCCATTGGTGTAGGAAATAGAATATATTGAGAATGTATTTTCATTAGCGTCGTTGTCATTTATTGGACTTTTTGTTAAACAGTGCATCCTAAAGAAGTATGTCATCAAAAAGAATACTGTACTGTATATACTCTTAATATACAGTATCTGTATGTAGACATTTCCCATCGTTTCATCCTTTCAGATTTACACTAACTGTCATAAAATATTTGCTCAGCAATTGTTGATTATTTGAATTAGATATTCATCAAATGTTAAACAAGTATAGTAAACGTGTAAGCTCTATGTACTGTAGTGTGTGGGCATTGTTTTGTTTTCTTAACTGTAAGTGCATCGGATAGAAGTGTGTATCTTGGAGGGATCGCCTCCTTAGGCAAACTACCACACAGCAGCGGTTCCTTATCCGAGACAGTAAATGAATGGATCAGTTGTTAGTCTTTTAACATATGGACAGTCCCTCCTCTTATCTGTGAACTGAATGTTCTCCTGGTGCATAATGCTTGCTGACGTGTCACGGAATATGTACGGTAATAATAGAACATTTAATTATGTTGGCAGTTCAGCCTTGTAAGTCCTGTCAAGCAAAATGGGTTAGACACGCCTCCCTGTGTTTGTCTATGCATCTGTATGCTTGCTTATGTGTCTGTGTGTATGTATGTTTTTGTTGCCTTGTGATGTGCAGTGGCCTTGGATTTTGTGTCCTGCTGTTTCTACGCTCGTGTGTGCATGAAAGAGAAGGAAGCATAAAGAATTTCCTCTAAACACTGAGGGATTGCAAGTATGGATGCATGTAGGATGCGCGATGAAGTTGCACAGACTGTGGAAGGGAAGTTGTCTAATGTGAATGCCCTCCCTCTCCTCTCTCTCTTTGGCCACTTTCAGGTCTGATTGATGGCTACACAGGTGAACGGGCTACGCTGGAGGAGCAGGTGCGCCAGAAGGAAGAGCTCCAGCAGGGCCTTGCGCAGGAGTTGCAGGTGAGTCACCCAAGCTCCATTTTCAACCTGCACCCTATTTTCCCATGGGCGTGTGTCTACGTGACTCATGGGACCAAGAATGTTTGAGATTGGTCCAGTATTAACCGAGCCCGTTAGCGCTTAGCTTAGCTAATCCGTCTGAAACACGAGGCTTCTGGGCAAGAGCGAACCTACATGTATGTCCTCTAAAGGTTGTTATTGTGTTAGCATCCACTTGTAGCACAAATAGCCACAACAACAGCGTGTCCCTATTCAACAAAGGTCTATCTGCAACAAAAGGTCTCACTCCTCGCGAAAGAAAAACGTTTTATTACTCTGTCGGGATCCTGTCAGACACATAGAACAACAATCTGTGCCTGTCAGTGGCAAAAAAAAGAAGCTTTTAGAGGACGTACATGTAGGTTCAAACGTAGGTTTGTTGCTAAGCTAACAGCTCCGCGCTCGGTCAATACTGGACCAATTTCAAAAATTCTTGTTCCCATCAGTTACGTAGACACATGGCCATGGGAAAATAGGGTCCAGGTTGAAAAATACCGAAGTTATCCTTTAAGGTGCAACTACAACATGAGTTTGAATTCATTCTAATTAAAATCTTTGGCACTTTTGTTTTTTGTTTGAAGTCTTCATTGAGCACTTTGTCACTTACAGAAAAGAAAAATAATAAAATGTGGACACCAAGACAATGAACATTGCATCAGCATAACAGACCATATGGGTGATATTAGGCCATACTGATGCTCGGACCTCCAGGCTACAGCCCTTATTGACTGAATAGCATTACTCCATCCAGGTGACAAGTAGCCGGCTACACGAGTTGGAGCAGGAGAGGCTGCAGATGCAGGAGGAGCGGGAGCTGCTGTCACGGCAACAGGACGCCATGAGGGAGCACGCCGGGCCCCGCGAGCTTCGTATGTATCCCCGAATACCCTTAATGAAACAAACAGCAATCCTCACTCAGGGAAGCCTAGATGAAGCTCAGCAGATTGTTATGTATCGACTATGAAAAAGCACCCTGAAATATTAGAACATAAGCATAGTCACCATGGTCTGAACCTTGCAGTATTTTTTTTCAAAATTATATTTCTCAAACACATCATTTCAATTTTTTCCAGCAGAAGCTCTTTTTCAGAGTTAAAGCACGAGCCGCAGCGACAGTATAGGACCAGATCCATTTAGTCAATATCTGGTGTTAGTTGTTAAAAGACCAAAGCAATTCACACTGTGTATTCAGTATTACATACATGTGTTAATATTTGTATGAAATATGAAAGTGTGACAAGAATTTGAGAAAACTTTACCAAATGTGTGCGAACAAAATATTCAGACATATTTCAATTTAGCTAGCTAAGAATTTAGTTTTAATGTATTCTTGAATAAGAAATACTGTATCAACTGAGGACTCAGACTTTTGGACTCCACTGTATATATATTGACAGTATGCAAATTCAACAGAGGTTGACATTTCCATAATTTCTATGCAACATATCTGTCTGTGTTCTTGTACCTGAAGGTTTTGTGGGCAGTATTCAGTGACAGGAAATGGTTCTTATGTAACCAGTGTAACAATGCACATTGCCCAAAAAGTTTCCACCTGTATTTATGCCCTAAGACATTAATTTACAGGTGTCTGTCAAAAGTTGTGCTTGAAACATCAACCTTGTTTGCTGCGTCAGCTAATTTTACAGTATGTCCCCTGCATTATAAAAAGGTTTCCCATAAGTACTGTGATGAAATGGTAAGTATACTGCATCTGAGGGTATAAACCAAACATGGGTTGTTTCGGGAACGCTTTCCATTTGCTTTCACAGCGTTTGCATCTCCATCCTTTGGCAACACAGCTTTAACCAAATACTGTGACACAAAGAAAAGCGCTGTCATCCCATCTCCACCCTTTTCTATCCTCTTTCTAAGAGTTTTCCTGTTCATGCAGACAAGAGCATGATAAATTCCTCTGCTTTCTTATTCTCCTATAGGCCTAGTTGAAGCTGCAGTGGTTGCAGCACCTGAAGCAGGTGTGTCCACTTTGAGCATGGCTCAGTCGTCGATGTACCTTGGTTGTTGAGTGACAGCATATTTTTCTAACCCTAATCCAGCAACTCACCAATACAGCTTGGAGCTTGCTTGCTATGGGCTCACAAACTCACTCAGTTCAATCACTAACTGTTGCTTCAGCTTTTCATTTTGATTTTTCCTTTGATTCTTTGTCCTGGTTTGTCATGGTAATGTCTTCGGGTCAATGTTAGCTCTCATTTTTAGCATGATGAAATGAAAATTATCTTAAGACATTTATATTTAATCACTTTCTCCTGATTGTCAATCATCTTATCATTGCTATCTTTGTGTAATGTTCATATCTAGATTAGATCTGTACCATTTCTTGGTGAGTGAGATGATTGGCCGTTCAGGAATTCCCTCTCCCTTCCCTGTAAATGCTTATGGGGCATGGATATTGCAATGTCTGACCTGTCTACGTCTTTTGCACTTTCACCTTGTGACTTTTGCACTAATCCAACGGGGTTTGTTCCTGGGCGAAGCGGTGTGGGTTGGTTCACTGGTGGCAGCAGATGGGCAAAGGCGGGGGATCATGCCGGGGGATGTCATGTTATGTTAAGAAGGTGACTGAGATGTTGGGAGAGTCTGAGGTTAACCACTTTACCCAAATAGAGAGTTGTAGCAGTGGCCATGTTTAGCACATTGTACTTACACAGTTGCAAAATTGTAGAAACTTGAGTGTTATACTTGTAAGAATGCAATGATGTGTGAGAATTGATTAACGCGGCATAATATGACATTTGTATGAAATTTAATTACATGGATTATTAACCTCAAACTCTTCAATGGCTCCATCTCAGCATCCTGTCCATCACCAAAAATCAAACCAAATCAAGCCAGCGCTCACTGCAATACAGTCAGTTATACCCTTCATTGTGAATCCTTCCTTCGCCGCATTCTGTAGACTTCCTGGAAGAAACAGAGAAGCTGATGAAGGAGAAGGTGGAGGTCCAGCGTCAGGCAGAGAAGGAGAACACTGACCTCCTGAAGCAGGTGAAGCTCCTGGAGGCGGAGCTAGAGGAGCAGGTCAACCGGGTGATTGAACTGGAGCACGCTCAGAGGACGGAGAGCGGAGACCTCCAACAACAGATCCAAGTCCTGGAGAAACAGCTGGAGAAGAATAGGAGATTCCTCGACGTAAGTGGCACAGGGAGTTTGGAAAAAGGACCTAATGTGCTCAGAATCCCCAGAATATGCACGTTTGTATTCTCTCAACTACTGCTAGGAAACACAAGTCATCAATCCAAAGGAGTGTCTCTACCTAACAATACTCCTTGCAAATGTCAAGTGCATGCAATAAAGACAATTATAAAATCATGGAATTAAACTTTTATTATCATACAGCATTGTGCAATTCATTCATAACCATCTGATCACACAATGAAATTGAGTAGGCTACAGGAAGAGAGAAGGATTCCCTATGCAGCATTATACAGTAGGGCGCTACATCTCACTGATGGTGCATAATGCCCAAGTAGTTGATCAGCTCCATCTGCAGACCAGTAGTTGTTACACCACAGATTCATGCACATTCATGCTTTAAGTGCCATCAGCTGGCACTTAAAGCTTAGTACCACAGTCAATTCAGACATGCCCACGACATCATTGACCATTGGCAGTTTTGTGGTCAGACAACAAATTTCTCAACAGGACATTTAAGATCCATTTGTGCAAAAACATTCACGCCTAAGACCCGTTCTCTTTAGCGCGCAAGGCTGTAATGATATTCAAAAACGCACGTGGTCCTCTTTGTTTTTTTAAGATCCCTTTTAAATATTTCCATATTTTCCGATTATCTATCTAACGTTCTACATCCGCTTTTCATGTCGCTGTCCAGGAACAAGCTGTGGACCGAGAACACGAGAGGGATGTTTTCCAGCAGGAGATTCAGAAGCTGGAGCAGCAGCTGAAGAATCCGCAGAAGCAGCAGACTGGCTCCGAGCAAAGAAACCGAGAGGTAACGCAGCATTGTTCTCTGCCAGAGGACATGGAGATTGTTGTCTCAGGTTGTGGACATAGACCGTTGTGGTTATGCGCATTGAGCTCAGTCACACAGCAGAACAATAGAGTTGGTAGACGTATTCATGCTTATACCAAACTAGTCAAACTGGAACTGTAGACAAAATGAAGATGAGATTAATTCTTGTCTTTGCCTTTGTAAATTGTGTAATATTGGGTTTCACTGAGCTGTTGTTGTTTATACTCAATACAAAATGTAGATTTTGTGTGTGGACCATGTGTCTCACGTTTAATTTAAGAATAATTACATGATGTGTGATGGGTTACAGTATGTGACCTGATAGGACATGAATGCTCATTTTATTTTTGAAAGCCAGCATCTTATACACTAGAATGATTCAAGTTGACATTTGGTCTTATGGCAGAATTGTTAACTGCATTTTAAATGATTATGTTTTCCCACTTTCTTGAATAAGAAATGTTCTCAAGTACTGAACAGTAATGAACAGAAGATTTAACCCATTACTTTACTTATTGTGCATTGGATAACTCTTTACTAGAGTTAAACTGTGTGGCTGTCAAACCTGTCTGTACTGAGAGAGAAATGCTTTCACAGACTTGTTGAACATAGCAGATGCATCTTGAGATATTTCTGCTTACTGTCTTGCGATGTTAACAAACTGATTTGCAGCATGCCCTTCTAGTTTCTGTAGCCTTTTTGGCATTGACTGTCAGTGGCTTTCTAGACTGGGATCTGCTCTTCTTCACTGTTCTTATTGGCTGAAGCACCTTCGCCTTGCCCCTGCTCCTTGATACCCCCTGACCTGCCCCTGTGCTATAACATCAACCTGGGTAGCGGCAGGGTCTGCTCCCCCTCTTCAAGAAGGTCCCCACATTATGTTATGTTGTGATATAGGCTTGTAGCTATGATTTGTGTTACAATAGTGTAAGGTTTTGATGATGGTGAACCCTTAAAAACAGGATGAACGCCAGCGGTATTGAGGTGTAAAGTGTGATGGAGAAATGAGCATCAGTCAAGCAGAGATCTGATTTTTACTAGTTCCACAACTCTCACCAACATGTACTCCCACAATAAATTAAGAAAATATATTCACAATTTAACCAATATTGCCATATACTTAATACAAATGACTATTGCCTTATACAGATTAACTACTAATGCATAATAAACTGAAGAAATACCAAACAAAAGCCAAACTTAACAATAAAAACCCTCTAGCTCCTCCCCTCTCTTCCTTGACTACTTGGTTCAGCCTAACGACTGTAATTGGCGTCTGCTGGCGTCTGCTGGCGTCCTGTGGCTGCGCTCCATGTAAACACGCCCCTGGATGTAGACCTCAAAGAGAGAGAGTGATGATTAGGGATTCCCAAAATAAAAGCACAACATAACAAAAATGAACTTCCTGTGTTAGTCTGTGTTGTCACGGTCAATGTGCATGTGTGCTTTTACCTCAGTGAGGGGGGATGCTTTCCAGCTCCCTCACAAGTAGATTAGTTTAGATCAGTGTTTCTCAACTGGTGGTCCGTGACCCACTTTTGGGTCACGGACTCGTTCTGAATGGGTCGCGGAATGAGTGGTCACTTTTAAGCTGTAATCTATAAATCTTGTATAAAAACACAAAAAAACACAACCAAATCAGTTTAGACACGTTGAGGTTGTAGAAAACGGGTTTATATGATCATTTATCAGCCAACAGAAGCTCAAGTCTTTCCTCTCTGTAGTCGAATCTTCAAGGAAGTCGCATGATTTCCATTTTTGAGAGATAATTTTGCTTGGTTTGAATGATATAAAAGTGGGTCCCGACTTAATGACCATGGGAGAATGTGGGTCCCAAGGCCAGACCAGTTGAGAAGCACTGGTTTAGATTTTGTGCAAACATGTATTTTGTCTGCGCTTTTGCAGCCCCATACATCATAGATACTGCATAGTGCATACAGTACCATCAGCTTGTGCCTCTACTGCAAGTTTACCAACTAATACCCTACACATTGCTGCTACCATTTCT
>CABFOS010144498.1:10659-26456 GCA_900660315.1 Diretmoides pauciradiatus
TTTTTTTTTTTGTATTTGTGACGGGTACATAAATGAACCTGACCACTCATTAAGAGATCAGAGACATTACAAGAGCGTGAGATTTTAACACTGACAATGCACTATAGGTCTTATTGCAGTATTAAACTGTGGAGATGAGATCTAAATGGGAAAGTTTGTGTAATTGACTTGATAAAAAGTAGCATTCATCAAAAAATATCAAACTGCACAACATGCCTTCTCTATTACCAATATGAAGTGATCCCAGTATGCTGCCATTTGAAACAATGAAAAAGAAATGTAGTTGAAAAATACTCACCTTTTCTTGCGTTCTTTTTCTGACGAAGCTCTGGTTGCCTTTCGCTCTTAAAGGCTCTGCTCCATCTCCCACTTTCAGTCTCCTCTCAGCTACCTCTCAGTCGTTGGCACCTGCTGACAGCATCACTATCTCTCTCACTTGGCTCCTCCTACCGCCCCCCCTCAGTGATGGAATTGAAAGGATGATTTTGCTTCTTGCATCTTTTGTTCACTTGGCAGAGGTTGAATGTTGGGGCATCAGCTGAGATGCTGCAGATACCCCCCCTCCCATCTCCTTTCATTGGAATGATGTCATAGCCTTGGAGAGTGTTTGTCATTGCCAAGGTGACCAGAGGAATCTGGAGTGTATCTCTATCTCCTGTATGCTACTGGACTCCATATAGTAAGGTCAAAGGGCAACAGCCAGCTGATGGCTTGTCAATCTGGTCAGAGTTGTGAGGTGCACCGGCTGGAAAGACTATACAACTATGAGGCGAACACCCACTAAACATCCATACAAATAATTCTCAAGACATCTTAGAGGTCATACTCACACAAAGCGCTAATTCTTTAAGCAAATAACAGATTACAACTCCATATCTCTAATATAAATGTAGTTATGTGGCTGCTACTTTACAGATCTGTCATGGATTTATCCGAACACCACTTTCCTGTGTGGTAGCCGTGATGTGTTCTTTATGCGCGCTAGCCTCACCATGTCCTCTTTGTCTATGTGGTCTTTCCAGTGTGTATTGACCTGTCTTCTCTGTTGGGTAAGTTACAGTCTGTCAGTGCCATCTGCTCCCTGTACCCCCTGCCGCCAAATTGCCACAACACTGGCACAGAACAATCCAACACACAAACCTCAAAGTTCAGTGCAATCAGGTTATTTTGATGAAATACCCCTGTAATTCAAACGGTACATCACATACTCAACATGGATTCACGTCGTTCTACAATATGACAAATAGCTCAATGAATTCTGTCCAACGACCGCACACAGGACAACCTCAATTCATCACAATTGTACAATTCCACACACAGCATGGACAAATAGTTGATTTTTTTTTCTGTAGCACTGAAAGTTAAGATAATTAATCCAATTATAGAAAACATATGTCTCAACATATGTACACATCACTCAGTATTTACTGAATACATTTAAACTACAATGTGTCCTTGGATAAAACCTAACTGGGTGGTACAACCAAAATAATATTGTTAACCTGTACCTGTAGTTCGCAAGTGTCTTTACATAATATACCAATCACAAATACAGAAGTGCACTCATCTAGTGTTTTAGGAGAGAATGTGAGGGAGAGAGTGGGCGAAGAGAGATTAGCAACGAGGGGAGAGGGGGAGTTAAACTACAATGCATGTGATGTCAGTGCAGAGGAAGACTGTAGGAGGAAAGTAGGCAGCGGGGAAGAGGATGGGAGGGAGAACCGCACCGGGCAGACTGAAGGGATTGATTACAGGAGTGGACGGCAACTATGGAATAGCAAATGTGTCAGACAGAGAGGACAAAAAAAAAGCAATATGACAATATGCAGTAAGGGAAAGAGGATCACGAAGGGAAATGGAGAAGCGAGTGGAGTAGTAACACTGTCTAGGCAAGCTGTGACAGCCCATGAACCACCACTATCCAAACACATAATACGAGCGGACTTTCAATGCTTCTAGTAATGACGGCATAAATCTACTTGAAATGACCTACCACACACCCAGCCCTTCACATATTTGTTAGTCAGTCTGTAGCGGATCCTTCAGTATGCAAAAGCCAGTGAGTGATACAATCAAATTGAGACAGACAGTGGTAGGGTTCCTATCAAACGAGAAGCAGCTTTATTAAAAGTTTCGATTCTATTTTCACAAGTCATGAGACTACTTTTGTTGGTGCAGAGTAGCAACATCTTTAAAAAATAAAACAGTAAAATATACGTAAAAACAGTAACAGTACAAGTAAAAACACAATTGAAGACACTTCATTTCATACACAGAAGATTACAAGTGATATACAAGAATGAGAGAAAATCAGAAACAAGAGCTCAGTGTCTGAGACGAGTTCGTCGGGAAGAGCGGGCAATGGGCGTAGTCACTTTGGGAGTCTCACCCTCTGCCATTACAGCATCTGATTGAAAACAAAAGATTATTAAAACTTGAGGTATATTAGCACAATTAATCTCAAAGGCCTGAGAACTAGCAATACAAAACGTTTATGGAAAGATTCTTGATATATAATCATCTTCATGACAATTACAGGCAATATAAACAATATTTATGGTTAATGGTTGCAATTTACCGTACTCGTTTTTCACAGAAAAGCTGTAATTTATCTAATAAATCCACTACGATGAAGATGGGGAAAATATATAATTTGTGAAAAATGTGAAACCGTAAGCTATTGCAGTAAAGTTGTGATTTTTATTGTTTTCACCTGACATACAATTGTTTTTGCAGACCTAATATCACTGACATGCCATCAATGCCATATATGTGAGCCATGATGTCATCTTTAATATGTTGGCAGCTGAATGTGGTGGCTCTCGTATTGGATATACATATCCCTCTTCTTGCACCATAAAGGCTGAGAGGGTTTGAGTGAGTGAGTGAGTGTGTGGGAGAGAAATTCAGAATTATTCTTGTAATGACCAACCTTGAGAGCTCAAAAGTTGGATCATACAATATGGATCAAATCAGAATGTGCTGTTTTTCGTGTTCAAATGAGAAAAGCACATCGCAAACCTGAGTGCTTTTAAAAACAGACCTATTTTTGTCTTTGTTTTATGAATTAAAAAAAATAAAATGTATTATATTATGTTTAATACTGGAAACATTATATTTAGTATCATTAAAAAAAAACAGGTCATTTTTGCCCAGAACAGAACACAAGGGTTAAGAGAATTCATTTCAATTCCATTTAACAACTGATAATGGGGGAAAAAACACAATTTTATTTGATGACATGAGATAATTGCAAAAAATGGAGTGAATAAATAAATTGGCTGCACTCACCCTCTTCCTCTTCCTCTTCATCACTGCTAAAGGTGATGGCTGGTTTCTTGGATTTTCTGGAGGATTTTCGGGGAGTCACAAGGCTGTCATCACCGACAGAGGCCTTTCTTTGACCTGTAAGAGAGAGAGAGAGAAACAGTTATTGTGTTCAAGGTGCAGAAATGACCAAATAAAGTGACACTTTTCTTTGTGTATCTACACACAGCAGTGCCTTGAAAGTCAAAGGTTGATGTGTGCACTAACCTCTCTTGGACCTAGTCCGGCCTTTGGTGGGAAGTGGTGTACGCAAGACTGTCTTCTCACTGGACCCTCCCTCCTTCTGGATCTCCTCCTCCATCTCAGGGCTTTCCACATTTTCCAGCCCTCGCGTGTGAACTGCTGTCAGCCGCTTTTCAAAGTCATCTACCTGGGCCTGGGGGAAAAAGAAATTACTGTCTATAAAATGAACCAAAGATTATGGCAAAATTGGATCTAATGTGACATCTACTTTGAAATGTCATCCCTCCTCTTTCACCCAATCTTTCATAAGAAATTAAATAAATTGTAGTGCCTTGAGCTGGGGTTTGGCCCCACGGCGGAGCCTAGCGGTGATGGACAGCAGAGGCTGGTACACTCCAGGCTCCGTTAGCTTATCACTGTAACACTCCCAACATTCCTGCAGCCTCTTAAGACCACGCTCACACATGGACAGCAAAGACAGAGACATGGCCAGGTCGCACCACTGACGCTCCGTCCTGAGGAGAGGGGCAGAATGCAAGAGGGGTGGGATGGATGAGAAAACCTGATTAGAAACCATGTGAAATGCATAGTAATTGAAGAGCCAAGACAGAGCTCATCATTCAGATCAGCTTTGACCTGGCATTTGGCCCAAATCTCATTTTCCTGGACCCCGGTATGTCTGATTTACTTTGCCATTGTGTAATATAAAACGTCCTTCCTGGGTCTGGGTATGGATTGGTGAGTCAGAGGCAGACAAATGCCTAGCCAGGCTGTTTCTATTGTCTGAATTCTGCAACAATATAGAAGGACAGTCGGCTGCAAATGTAGGCGATAGTTACAGCATATAATTGTCTAAAGTCCACTTTTGAACTGTGACTGACTTAAATGCTAAAGCTCATCCAGACTAAAAATCGCCCACTAATTACCCACACATTCACACCCACATATCATACACAAATGATAGTGCAGGACAGTGATGACACAAAGTTGGATGTGACCAGGGTAACACTCTCAAGCAAAGCATAAGAGACAAAGGGAATACGTGCGAGGATGAGAAAAGTGAGGTGGAGATGTGCTCACCTGGCAGTCCTAAACCTTTGACATAGTTTCTCCACCAGAGACTCTGTCTGCCTTTCTTTGGTGATGTAAGAAAACAGCTGCCTGAAAAACACAAAATGTATCTCCACACAGCTCTCTCAAAATAGCAAAGCAATTCAAGTCAATTTTCCTCTCAACAGCTTCTTAATTTGTCCCAAGCCAGCCAATTCTGCATTGGGTGGATAAATACTTTGTCTACTACTGTCTCCGTCCACAAACATACACACATGCAACTCACTTCATGATGGTATTGAAGTCTTCTTCGCTCATGCCTCTCTCTGGATCTGACAGTCGACTGATTATGTCTGGGAGCAGGTTGTAGATTGCATTGTCCTGAAGAGTGTGACACCATTGCCAAAGAAAGACTGAATGAGAAACCACTCCCTAGTTATTGGGCGTCCCTCTGCTGAGACATATTCAGTGTTAAGGTGTGCGTGTACCTTGGTAGCCAGCTCATTGAAGAAGTTGAGAGCCAGGCTGGCTATGTGTGGTTGGGGGTCAATTAGCAGCACAGCCACTTCGCTGACCTGACCTTTAACCTTGAGCACATCCTTAAGCACCAACTGAGTAAGCACTGTAACCGCTGTCTGCCTCACTGATGGAACTTCGTCACTCAGCCTAGGAGACAGGACAATGGGAAATTACCGGATGCTACTTAGGTCAAATTTACGTAGGCAACTAGTAAATTTAAATCCAACATTTGTTATTATTCTGTCCTAAACCTTCAGCATTTCTGTAAAGACTTGAAATGAGGCAGATTGTTACTGAAACAAAACAGCTGCCACTGCCTCAACTGGAATACAATGGTATTGGACAGGGTGTGCTAGAGACCAATTTACATTTACACAAGCCCAAAACCACAGTATAAGAGAAACTCATTAACTGTTTACGTTGTAGAGCAGGACTCTTGGCAGAGGATCAGACACTTGGCCATGGCCTGCACTTTATCTAAAACCATGGCATTTCCACATACTAATGCAGAAGCTTACAACTACAATGAAAAGAGTAATTAATTCATAATGTGCTTATCAGGAGGCTCCAGGGCAGCAGGTTTAAGAAGAATGAACATGGTGGAGGTGTTTGTGTGTGGGAGACAATTAGAGAACATTATGAAATGCTTATCGGGGAGAAAACATTAGAAGGGTAATGACATACTATAAAAGAAAAAACTTGTTTTCAACGTTTGAAACACCTCAATGCGAGTATAATCAACCATTATAATTAAAACCACACTTCTTAAAACACAACAAAAATAACTTTTCCCCCCCAAACTTCTAAGTGAACTGTATGGTGTCAATGTAAACAGAAATCATTAACCATTAAATTCCCTCCCTACAGTGTAACACCTTGTAGAACCTTTGACCACATTATCCCTTTCTGCCCACCCAACCACTGTATAATTACAATACACTACTCACTGGTTCTACTCTAAATCCATAACATACTAGTAATTAAGCTGTTCTATGTCTAAAACTGCCTTTGTTTGAGGTGGTCTTAGGCTCCACCCCAGTTCAGGAGTGAGGGTGAGTTCTCTGCAAGCAGATATTCTGGCTGGTTCCTATGGTAACAACCGCAGGTCAGAATACAAGAGCCAATAGATAATGTCAAAGTTTCTTCCACATGAAAAAGTCCTAAAGGAAAGAGAAAGTTTCCCATCATGTGGCTCACTGGAGCACTGTGACAGCAGCAACACTTCAGTGGCTGAAAGGAACAACATACTGAGACCAGGAGACTAGGATTCCAGGTGAGGATGGTTGAAGTGTACAAGCAGAGGGGAATGTTAGCTGAGATGAAACATTTACAATACACCCACTCAGCTGGGCTATCAGGCATAGCATGTTCCTTTTAATGTTGGAAAAAAACAAAGCTTTGGGTATGTGCACAGTGTAACTAATTGGATTTAGTGTGTTAGCAAGTTAGTGTGGTGATAAATCAATCTCTGACACCAGATATGATTATGATTGGGAGGAAAAAGCTACTTCACAGAAGTATCATTAGCTATGTGGTTGAATTTCAATACAAGTCACTAGTTATTGCCCACCCATTGACTAACATGAACAAAGTCCTTCTCTGTGTTATCTGTGTTTGGGTGGGGGGAAATGTGCCTAAATAGCTGATGTGACAAACTCACTTCATATGCTATGAATGTGTGTCACTATGCAATACCTGGCATAGAGGTTCTGCGTCCAGGGCTCCAAGATGTTGGGGAAGCGGACGGTGAGGTCTCCGAGGGCTATGATGGAATTGGCCCTGACTACAGGTAGAGTCGAGCGCTCCAGCACAGTGAACAGCAAACGAATATGCTCCTCACACACAGACGGGCTGACATCAAGGACAGGAAGAGCAGTGATAAACATTACACCAATAAGTCCGGCCAGGCTGCATTATGGGAGACTGCAAAATGATATGCATTATCAGAGATTTACCTAATCATCATGTACTGAGAGAGCGCCAGACAGGCAGCAGTGGTAAGCTGTGGGTGGGAATAGCGTCGTGGGGAGCTGCAAACTCTCACCAGCAGGGGCAAGAATGCACACAGCAGGTTCTCCTCTAAACAGAGAGAAAACAGGACATAAGAGATATTTGAAGATTTTCAGTATTATGTGAAAATTTTCAGCAAAATCTGCAAAGATTTGAGAATTGACTACACAGAAAGTGATTTCCAGAAAAAGCTGAACGTAAGGGTGGAAGATGAAATGAAATAGTCCTCATTACCAGCCATTAACTCAGTTTCGCAGATCTTTCTGATGAGCTCAGCCTCTGTATCTTCAGCGGAGGCACCGATCAATCCAAGCTCCTCCTCCACAGCACTGTCATTGGCTGCTTGCTGTAGGCAAAGGCATCATTTTGGTTTGAGAAGCGGGGGGGACACAATAAATGATTGTAGTCAGCTTGTAAAGAAACCATGGACGAAACAAACCAACTAGCGCTGACAGTTTGCTGTAGGAGGAGGTACGTCATGGGGGCGTTTTACCTTAATCGGCGTATGCACGGCTGCATGTAAATGGGAATATAAGTGGAATATTCGTTTTCATTAGCCATGTAAACCGCTTAGTAAGAATATTGTCTTTTTTGGAATAAGGGCAAAAACTGGAATATTGTGTGCATGTAAACATACTCAATGTTGCTCTCTTCGAGTGGTAATATAAATTTCCATATAAAATACAGTGATGAGCGAGAAACCCATCACCAGTAAAAAAAAAACTAAAAAAAACAGAGCTCTATGAAATAGCGCATTGAGAGGTTTCAAGGTAGTAGGCAAGGTGTGCATATACATAGTCACAAACAGACATTGTCGACTACACAATAGTCTTCCTACTGATAGTAGGAAAATAGGACTTGTTTCTGTACAAGAATCCAATCTTTGCCCTCAGCTTTTTGGTTAGATGGGCCTGAAATGAGAGCCTATTGTCTAGCCAAATATTTATAAGAATCGCTCGTTCGTCGTCTTCCGCTTTATATCGCACCCGCGAGCATGAATACCTATACTGGCATCAGTCTCATGAGATCTCGACAACATATGTTTTGTCTTGTCAAAGTTCAAGACATTACAGTTCAATTTACAAACATTTAGGGACTACAGTGACCAATACAAAATCCAGGAAATCAGTTGGTCATGTTAAATTCTGCCTGAATAGTACTAATATCAATATGCATAAGAAAAACTGCCTTACTTTCTGTATTGTTTAACAACCCATAACTTTTTGCATTTTTTTTGGAGTATATCAGGTCAATTCAAATTCTCAGCCAGAATCTGAGGCTGGCCCAGCAGTAGAATATTAAGCAAGATTTTTGTAGTTAAAAGTGTGTGTGCGTGTGGGTGGGGGGCGTTTATGTCATAACAGATTAAGAACTGGGACAATGTGCAGATCAAGAGAGAATAGGAGAAAAATATGATCTGATGGCATGCAGAGTGATTTGCTGGGGCTAGAGCATTCTGGTGTAAGACTCTGCTATTGTAGGATGCATGTCCGATCAGACCATTGTCAGTGAGGAACATGGAGATATGAGGTACATATTGGACAATTGTTTGGCTACAAACTATGTGTTCGAAATTTGATAGACCATGTATGTTTCTTTTTTTTTTTTAGGAACACTCACTCCGTTTGGTGTTCCTACGAATTTCAACTTATAAGGGGGTGAGCAGATAATGACCAAACTTTCCACTTTGGAGTGAACTATTCCGTTAATATAGGTCTCTATAGCTTAATCAAAATGGTTAATAGTTTTGTAATCTGTATCCTAAAGATACGTTATCCATTGTACCTTAGCTTGGTTGGAAGGGCCTTTCTCCTTCTCCTCCCCCTCTTCTGTCTCTCTTCTCCTCCTCCGGAGCTCAGTACTCACGCTGCGCTCCAGGTGGGACACCTGCCAGAAAGCCACGCAGCCGCACAGAGCCAGCAGCTGGGCCAGACACACACTGTTCACTACAGGAGAGAAAGATACAGACGCATGATTAACAGCACACCAATATACAGTCACAAAGAGGAAACATGTAGCATGGAAACACAGACACCAAAATACACCAAAGCCAAGTTAGATAATACTTATGACCAGTGAGGTCTCTTTTAGAAAGAAAACTCACCTTGTTCACACTGATCATCGGAGTCCTGAGATGCATCCTCCAACTGGTCAGGATCCTTCTTGACTTCCCCACCTTCTGCAATCTGATCTAATAAGATGCGAGCACTGCGCTGGAGGAGCTGGGAGCAGAGCTGGTCAGGGGATTCGGCCAGGAAATAAATGAGACGGACAGCCTGTTCCATGAAGCTCTGCCAATGAGGGTCTTCCATCACCACACCTGGAGCAAGGACAAAATGACAGTCAGTGGAAGAAACCTGGAGGGAGCCAGAAGTGGTGACCCCTTTGTCCAAATATATATACATACACTGCAGAAAATTAATTCACAGCAGTGAGACCAAGTCTCCGAAAACAAATGCATATGTGCCTGCATACCTTCAGCAATGGCTTGTGTAATGCAGGTGAAGAGGTGATGGTCCTGCGGCAGTCTGAATGGAGCACCCTTTGATTGCTAGTGGGAATAGAGTAGAGATTGACATTGTATTGTCAGTGTTGTTCTATGGTATGTGCCATATCAAACTATTTATATAGTATATTATACAGTTCGTACATTAAAATGCTATGTGCTTCACGTCAAATAAAAAATGTATAGTGTCAAAAAATGATTTAGATTTTGGAATAAAAATCACATTTGTATAGGCCTTAACCAATAACCAATAAGTCTCAAAGGTCGTGATGGGCGAAAATGAACAAACAATCTTTTTGAACGACTCTTTAGTGTCCGGTATGTACCAGGTCAGCCTGTCGAACATACCGAGTGCTCATGAATCCCCAACTTTTCCCACTCATACTGCCCACGCCCACTCGCTGTACCGTATGCGTCGGCTGCCTGCTACGATGGTGCAGTCACTCAAAACATAGGAAGTGGAATAACCAATGAATGAGCGGGAATCATTGTCTTCAATGACGTCAATGAATGACTCGACAGCCTGGCAGCTACACTCATTGAACGAGACCAAATGAACCGTTCTCTCAAACTGGAACGTCTGCTACTTGCTCAGGAAGAATGACAAAAATCGATGCAGTCAATTCACATTTCTGTAACATCGTGTTGATAGTGAATCAATGCATTAAAGTGAATATTTTATCTTTATTAACCTGTTAAGCCCTAGGCCTATTTGTCAGGCCTCCTGCCTGAAATGACATGCCCAAAATGAATAGAGTATGTCTCCACAACTTCTGGAGATCACCAATTGGTATCAAAAGAAATGTAACACCTGTGAAATGGCTACAGAATTAAAAACATTTGAGGTGAGAAATAAGCCATACAGTTGCTGAATCTGTCTTCATTTTAGATTGACGACGGTTAGTTTAAAAGTTTCAGCCCGGGGCCAATAGTGGCGGGCTAATATCGGGCCGAAACTCATGTACAAACTTTTAACCTAATTGCCACCGGCAGGGATGATGACTCAATGGGCCAGCTGAGGGGCTAGATGGACCAGTACTGTGGCCGGGGACATTTCAGAGTCTTTAAATACAATACCAGACAATAAAGTTACTCGGTCCGATCTTTGCTGAGTGAGCTACGCCTCCATGACCAGATCCAACCACAACTGGCCAGCTCAGGTCTCCCACAGATGTATCCTCTGGTGGAAACACGGACGGTCGCCAGACCAGCAGTGTATGTGTATATATACACTAGGGCTGCACACTATTGGAAAAAACTGACATTGCAATATTGCGATATTTCCGGGCTTTTTCTTTTCATTTTTTATATCAAACTTTTGCCCTATCCTGTCAGCAAGCAAGCCAACACATCGTGTTTCTCAAGTAAATACGTTAAACAACGAAATACGATCCGCGGATAGCGACTTCCTCTTCCGTGGACCGGTTAGCCGGCGGACGTTTTTCGGTGTTATTGCTTTATTTAGCGTATTTGCTTGACAAACGCGACGCGGTTGCTTGCTTGCCGACAGGATATGGCAAAAGTTTGATATAAAAAATTACCGTAAAAACTAAATGATCGGCGGCCGGATATCCTGGATATCCTGGCTAGACCGGATAAACCAAAAAACAACCACTGTCATCTGCTGAGCTGTGACGGATCCTGACAGCATGTTAAGTTTTAACTAGGTCTAAACACTAGCATCACACATATTGCAGAGTCTGTCTTTTTTCTTTTCTACCTGAAGGTTTCTGAGGTTTTGTTTTATTTCATTAAGTATATTCATTTTCTTTACGTTAGCGCAGGTGGACGGCAATTCCTAGCCGACTGCAGGAAACCGTGGGTTCTGTTTATGCAGAGCCTGCATGTCACTAGCAACAAACTGTGCATCCGAGAACCTAAAATCAGAGTAAATTCCTCCCGTATCAAGCAGCAGAAAAAATTTGTAGCATGACGTGTTTGAGTTAATTTGCCGTACGTGATATCACACTTCCTGCGATGTGAACTTGTTCATCAGAACTATTGTAATAGAATCCAAAAATTATTATGTAGTCAGCTGGACTTAAATGAGTAGTCGGCTGTTTGGCCGGCAGCCCGTGCTTATGGAAAGCCCTGGCTTATTGATATGGTTTACAATGTGTTCTTACCCTGACATGGTCAGTGATGCTGCAGATGGTGATAACAGTATCTCTGGCCAGCAGGAAGTCTTCAGTCACTTTCTCTCCCAGAGCCACCGAACAAAGAGTGTCCAGATTGCTGAGGACCACCTCCCTCTCTGCCCTGTTATGGCACATATACAAGCAATAGGTATTGTTGTAAAAATGTATATTCTTACTACACCCAAGTGTCCATATGGTCATGCATACTCACGCCATTTCTGAACAACGCTGCCTCACATCTCCATTTAATCACCCCAACTACTGTGCGCTGGCCTTGCTAGTCCTAGCCTGCTGCCCAGATAATGTGTGTGGGTGGCTGGGTTAGGAGACGCACATACGATTTAATAGGTTATGAATGCTGCCGGCTGGATGAAGAGACGCAGCAGTGTGGGTGGACTGCAGATAGTCTCCCCCTACTCTCTCTTCCCAACAGCAGTGGCAGACGACAGGTAGGTACATTGAGGAGGAACATTAAAAACGAAAAAAATATATATATATTTTTTCATTGAAATGCATTGGCAAGGGGCCTAGAGTAACATGGTCGTGACTTCCATTACAATGAAGAGAAGCCAGAGCTGAGGAAATATTCTGAGTAATGAGAGGATTTGTTGAATGTCAGACAGCTGAGGCTAAACCAAAAAGGCAAGTGTGTGCCGTTAAGTAGTAAGATATCACAAATTACATTTTTTTTGAGGTTAGCTAAATCTGCTTGATGTTAACACACAACCATAATTTCAAATTATGTTTGTTCTGTCCCTTAATAGATGCAACTTGACCCTAAAATATGTCCCGCACATTATTTAAGAGCACGTGACTGGCTTGGACATCTACCTGCCTTAAAACACAGGATAACAAACACACATGCACGGTCATGACCCTCCCACCGACTTCCTGTGTTATTCCACAGGGGATCAAAGTGGGAGGGGCTAAGTCACTGTAGGCAGGCCCTTATAGCAGAGCAGCAAACTTTTACTACACTGCCAAGATTACCAGCTAGTCAAGGCAAGAAGTAGCCCCTAATTCAGTAAACTTGCATAAGCCGTTTACACATCACAATGCAAAAAGTATATTTTTATATGAAAAGTCATAAAGAAATCATTTTAAGACAAGGCTTTATGTTGCAGTGATAGATGGAACCATGTATGCGTCTTACCGTGCAGCCATGCCCAGCAGTACCACTGCAGCTCGCCTGTAGAGGGAAGACGTTTCGCGTTTGCCAGTGAACCTCTCCCACAGGACCTGCATCACGGTCGAATGGAGACTGCTGCCACTGCCAAAGAACTCCTGCACCTACAGAGTCATGGATAGGCGGTTAGAACCCCAACATGCTTTAGTACCAGGTATTTACATAACACAAAAAACATACCAAATACATTAAACAAGACTTAAACCTACGACACAGATGTTATGCATTATGTCTTAGTCAACTACAGACACAAAACTTTCCGTAATATTCTATCAGGTGCAGACAGGCAGACTTGAGAGTAAGAGTAATAAGAGAGGGGTAACTCACTATCTCCTCTAGACATTGGATCGTTCCCAGAGATGCATCCACAATAAGCTCAGACAGACTGTCCACAAGAGTCTGGGCTTTGACCCTGATTAAAGAGGATAGAGTAATTTTTAGAGTACAAAAATGCTTGAGATATTGCCTCGGTGTGCAATAGAGTTGGCAATTAGAAGCTTATCCAAGAGTCTTATTGTAAATATGCTGGTAGGAGGGATAACAGCAACACACTGGCAGATTAGGGATTCCAAAAACCCCGGCAGGAAATAACCCACTGAAAGTTCGCTCCAATTGGGTTCGGGAGTGTAAGAGCGGGGGTTATGATGTCCCAAATTAAGAATCCTAGAGACTACAACGAACAAACATTAAATTGCTTGGCATAATGGTCGAAGTTCACCACCCAAGAGTATGCAGGTTTTCATTCCAACCAATCAGGTCATGTCACAGAAGTTGTATTATTGTAGAGTTAAATTTGAATCTCCCATAATCCTTTTCATATGCAGATGAGGTTGGATAAAGCACATTGTTGTAGTGCCTCTATGCATTTTTGTAATGTGTTTATGAGCAATCTTTGCCATTTGGTTCAGTTGCTAACAATAACTAGCAAGCCAGTAGGGCTGACACCTTCTGGTCGGTTGGTCGACATGCTCTTCTGACCAAATTCTCATCAATCGCTGGAATTACGTTCATAAGGAGACAAGCGCTTCCTAATCCATTATTTTTGGGGCGGGAGGGAGATATGCAGACCTGATGTATTTTACTTTTCAGTGATAGGCTATATTGTGTTAGAAATGATATAGTTTCAGAAATCATATGAACATAGGCAGGCAGAATATGCCCCCCACCTCCCCGTCGACCAATCGCTTGGTTGATGAGTAGGTAGAATTTCAGTCGACCAAGATTTTTTGGTTGACTACAACCCTACAAGTTACTTACTGTATTCTCCACAGAAGAGACTACGGCTGCTGATTAAAATCATATAACAATAAAATAATAATTATCTCTTTACATTATCACAATACGCCACGGGACCATACAGAATCATTACTTGTTTTATAAGTCACACTTACTATACTATCATGTATGTATGTGAAGCATTTTACTGACCTAGTGGTGTCTCCGTGGGGGTTAAGATAGAGTCGCCTGTAAGCCTGCACAACGGCATCTTTAATGGCAGCATCAGTTGACCAGACCAGAGGCAGCATCTTCCTCACCCCACTCAGAGAGTTGGCAACACTGAATTCACATACCGTCACACAAAACTGCACCGCCTCCTGGACCACTAAAAACAGAGAGCCTCTGCTGTAGAATGTTAAAATACAGCAAATTCTTATTTCACGCAAAATGTTCAGGAGTTTGATTGTACACTTAATTGTGCGCTCTACCTGAAGTCGTTTTCCAGTACAGCATGGTATTTATGCTAGAGATGGCCCTCTCCACTTGTAAGGCAAATGTTTCTGTATCTCTCAGGTACTGCACCAACATCTCCTGCTTCTTCAGTTCACTATCCTCTCCTTCTTTCTTTGGTGTTGGGGGCAGGTTCTCGGTGAGCTCAGGGGTGTCCTCATCAGAGCCTGAGGGGACAATTAGGGGTTTGAAATCATAATTGAGGTTGTTTATCTGGAAGACTGATTCAATCAATGATCATTTCCCCCCAATGTGGTGAGTTAATAAAGCATGCCAGAAGATATTGGATAAGCTATATATAAACTCTCTACACTCTAATATGATTTCTGATTGTGGCCCTCAGATTACCAAAGAAGCAGCTCATGGCTGACTGAAATGCTGAGAGAGAGCTGAGTGAACTCCTTGCCTCCAACACTCGCTCACACATGCACGCACACACACACTCACTGTCAGCATCCTCCCAATGATTACTCCACTATGACTTTAGAGGAGGAATAATTTGGGTGGAGCCAAATCACTGTGGGCGGGCCCTTACAGCAGAGCAGAAAACCTCCTCCACGTTGCCAAGATTACCAGCCAGTCAAGGCAAGAAGAATCCAACTCTCTCATTCAGTAAGCTCGCATTCGCCTTGGTCTCATCACTGGGCAAAATGTGAATTGAACAGAAGAAAAATAAACAGGGTGGAGAGGACATTTTAAAAAGGGTCACAGGGTTTGTGTTTATCTGGAAGACATGGAGTCAACCAATGACCCTTTCTCTCCATTGCGGCTAGTTTAAAAAAAACATGCCAGAAGATGTTGGATAAACTTATACTATATATAAACTATACACACACTCTAATAGACAGATTAGACAGAGCTAGACAGTAGCTAGACCGCTACAACTCACCATGGTCCATAGGATTTTAAATAATAGAGCCCCAAAATATTTTGAGGACCATTTTACGAGAACCGCCCACAAACACAACACCAGAGCGAGCCTAGGAAATGTAGCCCGCCTGAGACACAGGACGAAGGTAGGAGGACTGTCTTTTACCTATAGTGGTGCCGTGGAGTGGAACAAACTACCTCTCTCCACTAAGGAAGTTCAAAGTACAACCACCTTTAAGACCAGTATTAGGAAAAAGACAGTCCTCCTACCTTCGTACTG
>CABFOS010144500.1:2580-14615 GCA_900660315.1 Diretmoides pauciradiatus
AATGTATCCAAGACTTTTGCCTACCATTGAATAGGTGGGGTGGCTCAAGGGCTGCTAACGTGAAAATAATTTCACTACTATGGGTTTCAATGTGAATTTCTGGTGTCCCATGGTGGTCTAAATGTTGTTTCAGGGGGTGGAGGTCTGACATAAATACAATTCTGAGGAAACACTGAATACTTGTAATTTGTTTTGACAAAAAAATGAATGTAAAATCATTAAATAGCAGTACAAAATATCGATTACGTATCAGGTTTCGAGGCTGTATTCCTGTGTGTCTTACTTGGTGGTTGTGTTTAATTAGAAGAAAGACAAAACAAACAGACGTGACTTTACAGGACATTTTATTTGCAGTTGGACTAAAATTCTTTGGCTAACTTTTCTGATATCCCAGTTGATGTCATCATCATGTACTTCACTTCAGTATCCAGTCAGCCTGTTGCAAAATGTTTACAATAGTGGTAATTTTTAACAGGTTTTAAATGACAGCTGCCATATAGGGACACACAAGCGACAAACATCTTTGTGCTACATGTTCAGCCTACCTAAACATCAGGTTTATTCTCACATACCCTCTGGCATATTACTGTAAACTAAAGGAAGTTATGTATTCAATAGGCTATGTTAAAATACAAAAATGTAACAAGGTGAGGTGTACGTGTATTTTTTTGTCAAGGCAGTCTTCCTATTTGCATTATAGGAGGAAAATGCAACACAAATCAATGCACAGCTTACAGTTTACAGTATATAGTTGCTTTTGTCAAGTGGTCGTGAACAAAATTGTAAAAATCCATCAGAACATTGCATTTCCTTCACCATACCGACTGATACTCCTTCATTTTAACATTATATTAGTACTTATATTACTTGTTTACTTCTGTCTTACTGTAGATGTTAATGCACCAATCGTATCAAGTAAATTTCCCTATATGTGCAAATGTACTCGGCTAATAAATTTGATTCTGATTAGCAACTTTCATTTCTTTCATTAATAGCACAAACTTCAAGCAATATGGAGGGATTGCATCAGCAACAACAACAGTATAACAGTCACTGACTTTGGTGCGTGGAGGGTGGAAGATACTGGCCCTGGAAAGACCCATTCATGAGTTTTCAATTCATTGAGTTTTCAGTTGACAAAATATATCTATAACAGCATAATACGAATATACTTCTAATATAATATAGGCTATGTTACATTAGTATAAGCAGCAGCAGAATGAAATCTAGCCATACTTTTTGCCTAAAAATATCTGTTGTTTACAATCTGTTATCTATCCTATTAAGTCCTGAACCACCTGATCCCACTCAAGTTAACTGGACCAATGTGACTAAAGTTGGCTCCTGCAAATGTTTGTAAATTATAAGTCTTGGTAAAGCACAAACAACTTAGCGGGCAACAGCCAATATGTAAATGCTGGTAAAGATAAGAAATTGAGCTAAAAATTTAGTGTGAAATGGGCAGTCATTGGTAAAGGCCAGTTTCAAAACTTGGATTAAGCAGAGTCCACGAATAAGAAATCCACTTCATGGGGATTTAATCTCCATTGACAGATATTTCGCAGTCTAGGACTAAACATAACCCAAACTTGTGAAACAAACCCTATAAGTTAAAAACGGAGAGCCCCCCCCAAACATATTATGAGACAAACTCAACAGTTTGGACCACACTCATATCTGGGTTACATATCTATCCAGTCCCACCCTCCTGCTCCCCACACAATGTCACATGACGTGGACAGTCGGACCGAGTGTAAGTAATGTTAGTTTGTTCTGGAGAAAGCAGCAGCACCCTCGGTCCAACGTAGGCACGCTGCCATCTCTGCCCGTCTCTCCCAGCTCTTCTCACTTTCAATGGCAGATAGCCAGGAGGAGCCGCTTAAAGTCGCCACTGCACTCATCCCTCAGGGCGTCTTTCAGAGACACGTCGTACTTCTCCAGATACATTTCTTTGATGGTCTCCAAATCATACTGTTGACAAAATTGAAAAATGATTAGGACATTATTCATGATGCGATGCACATTTGTGGCCTCGCACTGCTCTGGAGGCCGACGCAATCTCATTGGTGGAGTTAAACCTCAGTGGGTGGAGCCAAAGAACCAGCTTTTCGGAATGAACTGGTGAATGGCGAAGAAGAAAGGATGGCCAAAACAAAAATGGCAATGACTTTTTTTTCTTGGCATGGCATCCATGGAAGGTCTAGAATGCATTTTTTATCACAATATTAGCTCTATTATATAAAATAAATATTAGCTTTTTCACTGGGCTTCAGTCTAAAACAGTCAGAAAAAATGTCCTTTGTGCCCACCCACTGAGGTTTAACTCAACCAATGAGAAGGCTCTGTTTTTACATGTACTATAAATATGTATATTGCCTCAAACTTGAAAGAGTATGAATAGAAAACAGTTCTATTCTATTCCTGCATTACCTCTGAGCGACACACAATGATGCGAATAAGAGTGCCCTCGTCAGTGCCTGCTCCTTTCATGGCCTTATTCAGACGTCTGGCAAAGTACAGCTGGGGGTTCTTGGCAACTCTCACTGTGGCGATGAAGAAAAGCTTTCATGAAATTCCACAGCCGCTTACCTTTTTGTTCAGCTATTTCTCCCCCATAAAAGTAAATACATTGCATAAATTAAAGCCTACAAAAACTTGCACCATTTGGAAAACGTTACTCATCCCTCTAAAGGTGTAAAAGTAAAATCCATTAGTTATCTAGTTGTTTGACACATTGGATACAAATATTTCCGGAGGATGAAGTTATGAGTCATTTCAGTTTCTGTATTTCATACAAACCAAGAGTGATGTAGCATTTTTTCAGTGTCCCAGACGTCTCATTCTGAATGGCATCCAGGATTTCAGTTCCAGAGAGCTAAAAAACACAAAAAAAAGTATGAATCCAAGTGTTCAGTGTTGATGCTTTCACAATGATTCTACGTTGATACAATGTTAGATTGCATTGATCAATAAAGTATGTATCTATCTATCTCTGGACCATGCTGCACCAGTACTCACCTGCTCATAAACCTTAAAGGTGGCCTGGAGTTGGAGATAATTCCTGCTGGCCAGGATGTAGCTGAACGTGGATTCATCCGTTCCAAAACGTTCCTCTCCAGCCTGCAGTAAATGGCATAAATATTCTTATCACTCAAACCTGTCCTGTAAGAAATCTGCTGGCAGAGACTACTAGAAAGCTGCATTTTAAAAGGAAGACGGTACCTCAAAGAGGGAGGTAGCATCTTCTTCAGCCAGAGCTTCATCCACCTCATAACTCTCATCTCTGTTGCCCTGGAGGAGAGAGACGGCACTGACTTTCGCTGTGGGATGTACTAAGGCTTTTCTGGCTGGCTCAGGCAACTGTAACTGGCCTCCATTTTACTAATGAAAGGGAGTCTCTGTGTGTCTCTGTGTGTATCTCTGTGTGTATCTGTGTGTATGTGTGTGTGTGAAGGTCAAGCGTGAGGCAAGGGGGAGTGAGCTTGATTTCAGTCCAAAGGCAGAAAGGAGGAATTGAGTTACATGCAGGTAGAAATGTGTACGCAGCAGTGGAACCACGCGGCTGCTCACCTGCAGGAGAGCTGTGAGCAGGTTTCTAACATCCCCGCTGGTATCGCCATCGATGTCTTCCTCCAGGTCACGCTCGTGCACTACAAGGACGACACAATGTGACCAAAAATCAAATGAGATAAAATGATAAAAGTTTGGCGTAAGTATAGAATGACCTGTGCCCCCTTAACACAAAACAGTCTTGTGTGTCTGTCTTGTGGCTGCACTGCATTCTGGTCTATTGAAGCTACTGGTGGATTGGGATCTCGGCCCCTACGATGGATTTCTCCCTGTATGACCGTCTTTGTTTCTGAGGGGCTGACACCAAAACCGAATTACACGTTTAAAGTTTGATGTTGGGTTAGACATCTGAAGTCGTTGAAACATTTTCTGCTATTAAAATCCAAATCTAATGTCCATTTTCCACTGCAAGAAAATATCTTGACATGACATCATGCCGTCTTTGGCCAGTTATCCACGATCATAAAAAAACACACCTATTTAACACCCATTTAAAAAGAACTCCAGTTTTGTAAGTTTTCTCGTATGTTCATGTTTTTTTACTCCCATTATCCTGAGATTACAACTTAATTATCTCAAAATAACACAGGAATGGGAGACATCACCATTGATCAACGCAGATCAGATTTTACTTTAAACCAAGGTGGGACACAGCCAGAAATGGCAACTGCAATCAGTAGCCTAATTAAATCACGATCACGAGAACACAAAGTTTGAGATCTCAAGATAACGAGATAATTAAGTAAAGCACCGCCGAAATCAGCGGCTGAGAAAACAGAGCCTGAAAAAGTTTGTCAATACAGTCAGCAATCAACTTTGGGATGACAGTGAACAGGAAGTTGACCAGGATGAGTCTTGTCTAAACACACTCAGGGTTTGCATGAGATGGTTTAAGGAACAGGAATAATACATGACCTTGGTGTATGCTGGTGTATGAGTCACTCCTGGCAGTTTCCTCCAGAGTTTATAATACCAGGAAATGAATCAATAGGCATGTGAGTGCATGTGCAAATGAAGTGTTTTGTTCGAACAATAAATCTAATTATAGTGCACAGATGGTAATTTAGGTATTTTGTTAGATTACATCCTCTGTAGTTTCAAAGTAATGAATAATGAAGTACTGTTTGTGTATATATCTATGGAATCTGCTTATTACTGTATATACTACAGTATACTTACCCTGAAAGTAGCATTCCTTGAACATGGCAATGTCCTGTTGGAAACATTTAAGTAACATTTAAGTAAAAGAGTTAGAATAGAGTAAACGACATCTGGACAATCTGGACTACGGTGTATCTCAGAATTCAGTTGTGATCGTTTGTGACTGACAGCGTTGTTGGCGGTGCAGAGGAGCTCCACAAGGACGTCTTCATCGGTTCCCGCTCCCTTCATGGCCCTCCTCAGCTCCTTCACGGCGTAGACGATAGGCGGGTCCAGCATGGCGAGGATGGCCTTCTCAAAGCTTCCTGACAACTCCTTCTTCAGCACATCCACCAACTCCTACCACCAGGACAGAGAGAGAGGGGTGGGGGTTATTAGGAATGTGTTTTTGACAGTGTAAGAATGGTCTTGTGGTGCCAATGAAGCTTCTTGAGCTGATTAAAATGGTTCTTATAGTAAAGACTATGGGGTACAGGATAGTTAGAGTAGTAGTAAATAGTCAAACATTACTGAAAGCCACTCACATCGTCGTACTTGTCGTAATAGGCCTGTTTAATCTCCTGCCGCTGGTATGCAGCGCGGTTTGCCAGAATGTCAATGATGGCCTGTTCATCAGTGCCTGACAAAAACAATACGAAAGTAATGTAACAGAACAGATCGACCATAATATTCTCAAGTATAGGTCCGGTAGCATCTCAAACTTCTAACAGAGACATGGTAAATGACTTCCTCTTACCCAGCCCTTTGCAGGCTTTGCGGATGCCCTTGACGTCAGCCATGACATCAAACTCCTCATAGGGAACGATGGTGGGCTGAGAGGATGAAAACAGATTGTTACATGCATGAAATATTACAAAGGACACAACACTTTGATAACAACTTGATATTAGGATGGAGCCATTGCTAAAATGTAAGGAAATGATGTGAAGTTCAAGGGGACACAATGTGCTGTGTGGTGGAACACTAGCAGCAGATGGGGGAGGGGAGAATTTCATGACAAAATGCTCTGGCTGAGGAATTTAGGAGCGGTGGTCTTAGCTAAACAAACTTGGTGGGGGCCGCATAGATTAGGGCAGTGGTTCCTAAAGTGGGGTCCGGGGGCCGTAAGAGTTCACTGAACAGTTTCCAGGGGGTCCCCCAGCAATGAAGAACTTCTATTTCCCTTCCTAGTAGATGACGCTTGAGACTGGATGGATAAGCTCGACTGTTTGGTCCATCGGTTTCACTTCCCCCACCGTTACCTAAGTCACGTAAATCTTCTCAGATGTCGTCTGGCAGATCAAAATCTTTTCAAATGGAGGTTGGCGGTCTAAAGCCAATCTGCTTACCAGGCTTAAGACTAAAGTAGCCGGGGTTTGCCATCAGGTTTTGGATCCACCTGCCTGAAGAGCTTGGGCTAGCATCACATTTTAAAGGACTTTAAAAAGCTTATTTCACAGACCTGCTGTCGCCCTCTAATCTTTTTATCTTGATACTTTTCATTGATTAAAGCACTTTAAAAAAGTCCTTTACAAATAAAGTGTATTAGCAGTGGTGGAAGAAGTATTCAGATCTTTGACTTAAGTAAAAGTAGCAGTACCACAGTGTAAAAATACTTTGTTACAAGTAAAAGTCCTGCATTCAAAACCTTACTTAAGTCAAAGTACAAAAGTATTAGCATCAAAATATACTAAAGTAAAAGTAGTCATAATGCAGAACGGCCCATTTCAGAATCATATATCATGTTATTGGACTATAATTATTGATGCATTAATGTGTTCATCACTTTAATGTTGCAGCTGGTAAAGGTGGAGCTAATTTTAATGAATTTATATACTGCTGAGTAGCTTAACCTATAAAATATATCATCATTTCACGCTCTTCACCCATCTTCAGTCAACCTGCTCCTGCTTCTAGTTGTAGGATGTACGGAATAACACTTTTATAAGTATTACTCTTATTTAATTGTAGAAATGATGAAGGAAATTTGAAGTTCTGATGGCCTGAGCCATGGAGATGTTTGTATATTGTATGTAGGTATGAATGATTGTCCTGTCTTGTTAGTTCCATGTATGTACTGTATAGGCTAGCACTGTCACTTTTTACTGTATACATGTAGGACCCCCTTGAAAACAAGATTGCTAATCTTAAGGGGTTTTATCCTGCCAATAAATTCAATTCAATTCAAATTTATTAGTTGATGTATAATTTGTATTAATAATCTAAATCTGCAAAGTAACTAGTAACTAAAGCTGTCAAATAAATGCAGTGGAGTAAAAAAGTACAGTATTACCCTCTGAAATGTAGTGGAGTAGAAGTATAAAGTAGCATGAAATGGAAATACTCAAGTAAAGTACAATTACCTCTAAATTGTACTTGAGTAAATGTACTTAGTTACATTCCACCACTGTGTATTAGGCTATTTATTCATTCATAGTTATGTCAGGGCTGCTTGACATGAAAAGTTTGGGAACCTTATGAATTTAGACAAATATGGAGACCCCCCACCCCCCCAAACACACACACACACACACACACACACACACACACACACACACACACACACCCCTCCCTCTCATTCATCTGAACACATCTAACGGAGCTGTGATGAATTCCGCAGGGGAGCGGCCCTTTCCTCAGCATGAACCCAGACGCGGCTGTCACACAAACACCGTCACATTTGCGACGTTACTGTCATTTAAAAACCAAGACAATAAGCCCTGTCGATCTGAAATCACAGGTCTACATTTCCCTTAGTCATAATAACAACAGATGCAGCATTTCCACGGCCTAGACGCGGCTCGGACGCAGACAGAAACAGACGCACTAATGTCGATCCGTCGCTGCGCACACATCCATTATTAAATTGGAAAGTAACAAAAGACATCGGAGCCTGACGATGATACTGAGATTTACATGAATCTATCGGTCTCTTTCCTGCGCCAGAAGCTCTGTTAAGAGTTAATACATCGGAATACAGTTTTAGATTTCATTCATGAGATGTTTTCTAGTTTGAGTCTCGTACTCGGTTGGTGCGCAAAATGGTAAAGAGAGCGATACCCACTTGACAGTTGCCCATTTTAGTCTGTTTTGTTTTCCTGGCTGTAGCTGGTGGTCCGCGGGGAGAAGTCGGAGTTTAGGAAGATCAGTCCCGTCCGAACTGCGGCCCCGGCAGGAGAAAGCAGACCATGACGTCACCAGGTCGGGTTAACCATTTACGCGCAACCACTAGGACGATGTGTGTGTGTGTGGTACTCAGACTGTACTATAATAATTTATACAATATATAGGATTATTACAGTGATACCATAGGAGAGAAACCATATCAAGTACCATAAGGTGACTTTAAAGTAATTACTGAGTAAAATAGGCATAGATAAGTTCCTATAGGGATATTATAGTAATATCATGGTGATTGGTGGTTAAGGAAATCATCCTTCAACCAGATGACCCAGGACTCAGACTGGTGGAATCAAAAGCAGACAAGACTGGAGGCTGGGAGAGAAAATAGGTATTTTACTGGCAAATAATAGACTTAGGGCACAATAGGCAAGAACACACAATGCAACTTACTGGTCCTAGACTGGGAGATGCTAGATGGCAGTATAGGCAAAAATGACAAACTAGCAGAGAGCAGGTGTGAGAGCAGAGTTAATATACACAGATAGTGATGAGGGATTGGAATCAGCTGTTCAGCCCAGGAGCCCTGAGACACGCCCACCAGTCTGCAGAGAGAGAGAGAGAGAGAGAGAGCGAGAGAGCGAGAGAGAGAGAGAGAGAGAGAGAGAGAACTGGGGCAGGTGAGGATGAAGGCTGAGTAGCTGACAGGTTCACCCCTGCTGAAGTGTCTGAGCAAGTCACTGAGTTCCTCCCAGCTCTAGGGGCGCTGCTCTGTAACCGAGCCTGACCTCTGACCTTCCTAATGGTGGGGGGTCGAGTGAAGTGTTTTCCTTCAGGGATCAATAAAGTTTAACATTGTTGTGATTATTGGATCAATCTGCATTTATTGACGCATATTGATTATTACGTTTTCTGATGATTAGATTTTTGTAGATGGGGGTGGTAGCACTGTCGCAAAAAAACAAGTTGACTGAAATAGTACAAAATAGTTTGGTCAAAGTTCAGTATTTGTTCTAATGTAGTAATACTCACTGACTGCAGTGTCAACAGTGTCACTTGTTCATGTGTGATAACTTCATTACACTATGTGGCAACAAGTCCACTTTACACTGATACAAGTACAAGCCTTAAATACTACCCCACCGCATCAGGAGTATGAGGTGTCAGATTGAACTGGATACTCATACTCATACGGTTATCATGATTTTCAGATATAATCAGATCCTATTCACCTAAAATACAAGTCTCCATCCTGTAGCTTTATCTGAACAGGAATGGAGGGTTTCAAATACTTTGCACTGTGAAGCTTTTACAATTTGCATGTTCTCCCCATGTTTACATGTTGTTTCCTTCCACAGTCCAAACACAGTCAGGTGGACTGGAAACTCTGAATTCCTCATAAGTATAAATGTGAGTGTGAATGTGTGTCTGTCTACCGCTACACCGTTTCTCTGCCGTCCTCCCAGTGCATGCTGGGATAGGCTCCAGCTACCCTGTGACACTGCATAGGAATACGCAGATAAAGAAAAGTATTTTTTTCAATTGAACTTATTGCCCGTTGCACTCCTCTTTCGGGAAACGAGCCAACGTTGGTGAACAAACTGGTAAAAGTTGACTTGTTGATTAGTTTGTCTGCCTACAGGGCATTGTACCATAATACCATATGAGACAATAATACGCTAAAGGGCACCTCTTCTGTAGATGTGAGTGTTCCACAGTAATTACCAACCATGTCAGCCTACGCTCTAATCATAGTTCTTTCACTGTCCCTTATAATTGTCCCTACACCATAATTACCCACCCACTGAGGGAGAAAACTGCTGCTGTCCACTAGAATCAGGCCAGTAGTCTATAAAAACCAAATAGCCACGTATCAGCGTAAACCCCTCCAGTTAGACCATGCTAACGTCACGCCATCAAAGCCATGAAATTAGAAGGACTGAGACATCTCTCTTCAGTATGTAATCAGCCGAAGATTAACCTGGGGAATCAATCAGGGAAACTTTGGGATGACTAATTCAATCAGACAATGCAGCCCTCATGCTTTTCCAGCACTAAAACATAGAGATTAAACTTCCCTTTCTGACCTCTAGCCCACATGTTCAACTCTCAGATGCTCTCAGATGACTCATCTAGTGGGAAACATCAGCGTGGTCCGTGAGGAGGCGTACAGGAGTCTGGTGGAGAACGTCATTGGGTGTTGTGAGGAGAACCGTCTACCACTAAACAGAAGCCACTCACACCAACTCATCACCGTCCAGGATGAGGAGATGGAGAAGGGAGAAGCCCTTTCGGTGCAGCAGAGCGGGCCATGACTTGTTGGGTCAGGCTAGACTAGTCACGCCTGGGTTAACACAAAGGGCTTATTCGGGTCAAAGGTTAATAATCGAGGGAGCATGAAAGTGTTTGTACCCACCTTGAAGGTTACACAGTTATATGTGCAATGTGAAACAGGAAGCAACATGGTGGTTGCATCTTCTTTGACCTGCAGAAGTGAAGCTCCCACTATGATGACGCTGCACATTATGGGAATAAGGAACTAATGTCAGCATTAAACTGTAACTGTTGACCTGAAGTTAGCCCATGACCAACACACACACACACACACAAACTACTTTTTTCCCCAGTAACAACCAGAAACAGTTTGTAGAATCAATTCCTAGATAATCTTCAAGCAAATTAAAAATACAGCGCACCACAGAAATACTGTAAAATCAACTTGCTTGACGTTTGGTGGGGGTTGTAAAGTAAATGAAGATAATATAGTATTAATGTAGTAGTATAATGTAGTATTAGTATTTGCTGCAGCAGCAAATTATCATTAAAATTCCATTTTATCTCTAAAGAAAAACTTTACTTACTTACTTTACTTACTTTACTTATAACCAAACAAAGACAAAAGTCAGAGAGGACTACAGTATGTGGCTGACTGCACCACTGTTCAATGGTAGTATCAGTTGGTCGGGGGATGTTATGGGCTTCATTTCACATGCAGATGAAAGGGGGTCCCACTGTGTTGGAGCCGGGGAGGAAACAAAGGACAGCATTCAGAAGAGCGGCCATAGAAATGGGCTGTAATGTTCTCCATAGTGACCAAGGACCCTGTGGCAGACTGGGGAGGAAGAGGTGGGTGATGTATCTGCAGGTTTCAACAAGTTTAATTTAAGACTTTTTAAGACCACTTTGAATGCAATAATACCAATTTCACTACCATACTAGCAAAAGAACAAGTAGTGATACATAGGTAAATAACAGTCTTAGAATTAGTTTAAAAGCCCTAGAATGTATTAGGGGTGGGAATCACCTGAGACTTCACGATACGATATTATCACGATATGGGGAGTTTTTTTGTGATACATTAAGTATTGCAATTAAATTGATTGTGATATATCACAAGTAAAATAAAATGTAAAATGACAATTCAAATTGAAGTCATACACCTACAAGTGCCAAAATGACACCTCAAAATAAGAAGTGAATCAATTTAACTCAAAACGTTTTTATTTGATCCAGTTCAACTGAAGTTCAATATAAAATAGCAAAGATTTCTAACTTCCGATCTGTCACAGCTCAGTTGTTTTAACACTCGACACCTACAGAATTTTGGCAGCAATGCACTTTTGCATCGCTCCAGCTACAAAATAAAGAAAAAATAGGTTTTTTAATGTGCATAAAAACAGATAAAGTATCGATACTTGGCACTACTGTATCGATATTGTATTGCAGAAGAAAGTACCGCGATATTATGCTGTATCGCTATTTCCCCCACTCCTAGAATTTATTAACATTAAGGACATAGCTACAGTACAGTAGTTCCCGGTAGCCCCACAAACACATCAAGTCTTCACATCACAAACATGTGACATATTATTTCATATTATTTAGTCTCCTGACAGACCCACAAAATATTTAAGACCTACAAAAAATAAATATAAGACTTTTTAATACCTTTTATTGTGAATTGTGAATTGAAGACTTTTTAAGACCCCGCGGACACCCTGCATAGGCTGGATAGAGAGAGAGAGTTGAATCAGTGCACTCACTCTCCCTGTATCCAGCCCTGCTCCCTGCTGCCAATCAGCTGGGTCCATTCTTATCTGTGTGTGTGCTTGTGTGGGTGTTGGAGTTCGACAGGAGACGCAGAGTGAGGAGCGAGGAGTGAGAGAGAGAGAGAGAGAGAGAGAGAGAGAGAGAGAGAGAGAGAG
>CABFOS010144509.1:0-13126 GCA_900660315.1 Diretmoides pauciradiatus
TTGGGGCGGATCCGAATAATGGGGCGCCACGTAGGACGCCATGTACACAGGAAGTGAGGTCTAATTGCTTAACGCATCATCCCTTTGACATTCTACTTAATATGTATGTTCCCTGAGATCCAATGGGCACAATTTAACATGGCCGCCACTCATGGACACTGCAACGCCATGTGAACAGGAAGTGAGGTCTAACGGACGCCACATAAACAGGAAGTGCAGTCTAATTGCTTAACACATCATCTCTTTGACATTCTACTTAATATGCATGTTCCTTAAGGGTCAATGGGCACAATTTAACATGGCCGCCACTTAAGGTCAACGCAACGCCGCGTAAACAGGAAGTGAGGTACAATTGCTTAACGCAGCATCCGATTTTCATGATATCTGCTGGATAGGTGCAGCTTGGCCCAAGGAAGAGCTATTACATTTGGGAGTGGATGTGAATCTGAATCGCATAAACAGGCGACATGCATCCTGGGCGGATGCTCTCGAGCTTTTTCAGGGTTTATTGCAGTGGCATCTTTCAGCCACCATCCCTCCTGAAAGCTCTGAGCGGCAGAGGGTGGCACAGGGCCAGAGGAGGAAGACTGCCAGAAAGAAGGTTGGAACGCTCCGTTTATGTGCTTTGTCACCCCTTATACAGTACAAGACAAACTGTGCTCCCAGGAGACCTACTGACCAAAAACCTTTTGAACATTATGCTTTGGTTGAGTGCAGCTGTTGGGTTTTCAAGATCCCTTTTCTGAACATGTTCATTCTTCTCATTCAGGCTGATTATTTTGTGCTGCTAGTAGCACAGTGGTGCGATGTGATCTCATAGACATAAACTGTCCTAAACTAAAAGATAAGGCTACATTTTTTTATACACCATCCATGTGACTAAAAGTAAGTAAAGGATTTGGCAATTGTGAACAAGACTGCATTCCAGTTTTAAAGACATTATAGAAATGTATTAAAATTGATCGATTTATTAAACATTATAGAAAGTAATGTGCTATGGGGAAAAATACATAAAGCTGAAACAGGATGGCAGAATGAAAGGCAAATAGTGGTGCAGGAAATTTGATTGCCACTGAAAATTATAAGGGCGGGGCCATCTGGGGCCTCATTTTTTTGAAAGATGATAAGATCATATTCATGACAAAGAAGCAATTCATAAAACCTCAATTTGACATGGAAATGGTCATATCTCTGCATAAAGTTTGCTTGCGATATACACATTACCTGCTACCACATGCCACAAAATCAATGAAATTAAATTACCTATTAAATCAGAAAACCGATATACCAGCAGTACTGTACTGATGACTAAAAGAAATAATATTGACATCAGCCTGTAAGAAAGGTCATGAATTAGAGCACAACCACAGCTGACAGCTAATGGCTACAGTACTTAAGTCTATATCTTCTCAAAGCACACTGCCTATGGCAAATTAGCCTTGGAAAATAGTTTAATTTCACAGAAAAACAAAAAGTTGAACAGCACTGCATGCTGGCTCAGTGCAGGCTTCATGTTGGGCTAAAGCTACAAACCATCAAAAATTCAACCCAAGCAACCATACTTTGCATGGGCACTATAGCCTACTATATATCTCCAAGTCAGTGGTGTGCGATACACTAGAGACATCACTGGAGCCACGGAGGAAAATTAGTGAAATACTAAACAAGAGCAGCAGCACAAACCATTGCAACGAACAATCTCAATGTTGGTTGTTAATCAACAGTACATACAGTATCTCCAAATCGCAGTAGCACAACCACCTAAGAGATTAAGAGGGACTTGTTGCTGATCACAAAACAGAACTTTCAAGTGGTTATTTGTTTTGAACCCTAGGGTTTTTATAATTGCCAACAGGAAGAACCACCGTAACTTTGATAATCACCTTCATTCTTCAGATACTGCCTGTCACACTTCCAATCTGGTTTATGTATCCCAAATGTATAAAGTATGTATGAAGTTGACAGGCTGACTGGTTGGCTGGCTTGTTCGGTGTTTCTCTGCAAGAGGATTTCCCATGCTGGGAGGAAATCAATTATTCATTCAGTGGTATGGAGTGTTGAGCAGCAGCCTGACAGCCGCTGAGATGGCTCTGAGATTAAGAGTAAATATGGTTGTGCGTCTCATGTATATTCTGTTTCACCATGCAAGCCAAACTCCTCTTGTCTCTCTGCCAAGAAACCGCTGGCACGCCTTCAGCACGTTATAAAGCACATTCAAAAAAACAGCATAGCTTTGCCCTCTGAGAAATGTTAGCCATTTTTTGCTTTTGAAATAATTACAGATGAATGAAAATGGTTTATCAGCTCAACTTGATTATTAATTGGGTGCATATTTAATGAAGCTGCTGACCAAAGCTTTAGTATAATGAGATTTAAGTGGAGCACTGTGGTATTACTCATGCTCTCCTTAAACTGAAAATCAGATTTGAATTGGGTAGAGGAGAGTTTGATGAGGTCATTAGATGGCGGAGGTATTGTCAATAGTAATTTATGAGACGAGACAGCTGAGGGTCACCTCTGCACATGTTTTCTGGGAAGCTCTCCCTTTGGTCTGAGGACAATGTCATTTGACATACTGTAGGGTACTGATTATATGGGGGGATGATACAATCAGAGTGGATACTACTTATATCTTGTGACAAACCCATACAGTATTTCCTGATCATAGACTAAGGTAAAACAACAGATTTTACCTTCTGAATCTGAATATCTGAATATTATATTGTTCAGTGCCCACCCTGTCTTGCCACCGCCTGTTCCATTCCTGGCCTCGCCACTGGTCCCACATAGAGCTGTTGTTTGTTTTCCTATTTCACATTCATGCATTTTTCATCAGCTTGCTGGGACAGTCCATGTGTTGGCTTGACAAAGCTCATTAAACAATCCTAGCAGAGAGAGAGGGAGAGAGAGAGAGAATAGTTGTTAGCTGCCACTGTCTCACCGTGCTACTGTCCCATCTAGCTGAGCACAGAAGGCAAGGTCACTTAGTAAGTTATTCAAGCTACTACCCAAGCTGGTCCGTCCATGCTGGCACGGGAGAAAAGTAGCCAAAGCAATTAGGACACATAGAATATACTTTACAAAGTGTACACTGACAAAACATAAACTCATTGATGTCACTGACTATCAATGATTAGATCCTAGACACCGTGTTATGTGCTGATGAGAATTCACTCTATTTTTTTTTTTCAATTATCATGCATTTTCATTCACATTCATTTTTTATTTATTTGTTATTTTTTGTTACTGAGCGGCTGCCTCATATGATAAATGATGATATGACAAATAATTTTGTGGTTTGAATGATGAATGACAAATGAGAGACAGTAGCAACAAATTATGAAACATGTCTCTGTTTTTAGATCACCACTGGTTTACTCACATTGTCTTTGTCAATTCTCTTGACAATTGACAACTTGGTCAATGTTTGCTAGTCATAAGCATCACCTTTATTTTACCTCTTTACATCTATCATTTAACTTTTGTTACTTTGATCCTTCATAGATGAGGATCCTCTTAATAAGTCTGCTATGTCATTCGATTGTTAGTGTTGTGCAGCGTAGTGGGAATGAGACACCTGAAAGTGACAGATTATGCTCAGTTGTGACATCTAGCTCTGGCATGGAACATAACGGAAACGGATGGGTGGGTTTACCTGTAATTTTAAGCAGCAATTACACAGGATTGGATAATGCTATTACATTACATTACATTACAGTACATTACAGTCATTTAGCAGACGCTTTTATCCAAAGCAACTTACAATAGAAGCATTCAACTTAGGCAGTCAAGAGAATGGTAATTCTATGACAAATACCATAAATAGATGGTTTCCCCAATGAACTATTGTCTTGTTATCCACATTGTCATCACCTAGAGGTCAGTATCGCTTCATTAAAATAGCACAGTGTTGTTCTCTCTCCATTGCCATGTCATGTCAAGGGCAATAATATATTCAACTCTCCATGGTTCCATGGTACAGGTTTAAATCCTTTGAATGTAATGAATATATGTCATGTGTTATGCAGGTAGAGGGAAGTAGGGGCTGCCAGTTGTGCCGGAGGATCACCTCATAAATGACCCTTCCTCTAAGATAGTTTGAATCCGAGTGCAGATGCAAACCAATTAGGGCTCACCAATGCCAGGGAGAGGTCAATAGGCTCCCTGGTGTCTGGCTGTGCCAAAAAATACACCTCCCAAGATCTGGGGCAAGATTAGGGTCACGAGAAAAGTGACCTGATCCTGACACTACAGGTCAAGAAGGCCAGGTGGATGTGGCTGGAGAGCGGAAGTCTAACCAAGCCTCGCATACCTGTGTGTGTGTGTGTGTGTGCGTGTGCGTGTGCATGCGTGCATGCGTGCGTGCATGCGTGCGTGCATGCGTGCATATGTGCATATGTGTGTATGTGTATGCAGGTGCATGCATGTGTTTGTGAGTGCCTTTTAGTTCTCCACACAAAGAATTAGGGCTGAAACCCAACCCAAAATGTGCTCACACTAACTGTCTAATGGCTGTGAAATAGCTAGTCTGGTGTCTGGGGAGAAACCTATTGATGTCCAGATGTCTCTATACCTCAGAATGGAGACGCATTCTCACCCTCAACTCCCTCAGTGGCTTTGTGGGACATACGACCTGACTGTGGTGGGGTCCATATGACCTTGCTAACAGCAGAGGTACTGTAGGAGCTTCAGCCCTGTAAGTGAATTGCTTTCTCTTCTGTGAGCTATGACCTCAACATCACCTTTTGTTCGAAGAAATGTTTTACCTTTTATGTGTCTGTGGGGATTCAACGCATACATATGCGTTTGTGCATTCACTGTGGATTTGTTTGTGTGTGGGATCCTGTGTACATGGTGCATGCACTTATAGTGTATGTGTGTGTCTATGCAGCCCTGTTTTAGAGGACACTCAACAGAATTGCTTTTAGTTTGCTTCTGACCCTGGTATCCACGATCTACACCTTGAGATGTCGTCTTGATCTCTACTGGCTGGAGATTTATTCATCGCTAAAGAAGGGTTGCACTTTCCAAAGAGTGAGGCAGAGTTCACTCTCTTCACTTTCTCTCTATTTTCCAGATGCAGAGATATTTTTGCTTTCGCTGTGACCCTATAGTTCAAATCTGGGCCAGAAGGTAAAATCTGAAGGGAATACAATAAAGGATGATATCTGGAGACTGTATGTGGAGTGCATCTGTGCTCGAGACACACACATAATCACCCCCCCCCTCCCACACACACACACACACGCACACACACGTATAGGATTCAAGTATCACAATTTTATTACAAAAATTAGAACTTTCTCATCTGTTGGTGTCGCCATGCTTTGAGCATATAACAATACAGTATAAAATCTCAACCCAAAAGTAGGATAGTAAAAGCAAAGTTCATCGATGCTGACGCAGCATTTACAGTAGTTAAATCATGCTCTTACTGTACAGATAACATTCCTACAAAGTACAAACACCTGCAAAATGTGCTATGGTCATCAACAAATTGCATTTTACATTAAACACTCTAATCCAGCGTCATCCAAAGTGTTACAACAAACGCCTCTTTTGAAATTAATATACAGGAAAATAAACACAAACGCACAAATACTCTGCAAATCATAATGAATGTGCTGAGTTTTTTTCAACAGCCCAAGGCACTCAGGCTTGTATGTTGGCAATACGTATGTCATTCTTTACACTAAATCACAAGTCAAGCAGGTGGTGATAAAGAATAGTGATAGAGAAAGAAGCTTGCTCTGCTTCGTAACCTTTTGAAGTATACATTCCTTTTTTTCAAGTCCACCTTGCAAATTGTCACAGTGAAAATCCCAGGCAGTCAGGAAAGGACAGAACATTGAAGAAATCAGTCATTTGCTGAATTGCGTGTTGTCTGTCCACTAAAACTACGTAATCGCCTACTACTGACGGTGGTCTGTCGTGGTCTTTGAGAGTGCCGTCTGCTCTGTGCGGTGGCATCAGCGTGGTTTCAAATAAGATTAGAAACAGGCCCGGTGTGATTTCAAGCACCGCAGGATGCCAAAGTGTCCATTTCCAGTAACCTATCCCCTATGGAAATCTGGTACAAGTGGCCACAAATGATGTATTCAAATATCTATAATAAATCCAGATGGCATTCACTGAGATAAACACCTCCTGATCTTTCAAATGAATTTACTGATGCTGTAACAACAGTAGAGCTTTAACAAATGCATCAGCGTTTCACTTCCCTGCAGTTCAGTTGAGTTGGCGACAAGCTTCAAATGTCCACTTTGAGGCCCCTCCGTAAATATCGATGCTTGTCTCCAGCCATGAAAAAACGTTCCCCACTTGTGCTTTGCTGCTGCAAGTCGCTAGATTGTAAATCTCCCCAATGGATAGTTTCCGATCCCAGATGTGGAAATTTGCTAGGTCCCCAACAAAAGCTTGTGTGGCATCAAATCCTCCTCCAAGTGTATCCTGTGGTAAAAACATTTGGACTTAATCAAGATTGATAACCCGTAAAAAAACATTTATCTCAGGTTAACCTCTGTTTAATTTGTCCATTAAATAATTCATTTTCCCTGAGGCTTTTGAGGGGAAAAAAGTGTCCCTTTGATTATTTGGATGTTTCGACTGAGTTCTTTGACTAAAGCATATGCAATGTGTCAGTCCATTTGGGTTTTGGATGAGCCCAGAGTTAAATAAAGATATAATTACCATATTACAGTAGAATTATCGTGTTATATGCATTAATTAATTACAATGATAGATAGATAGTCCAGGTCAGGCTTAATATAATTTGTTGTTTTTGTGGTGCTGAAAAGACAGTTCCTATAGGACAGAAAACCATTTGTATCAGACGTGGTTGTATACCTGCTCTTGACCAAGGATCAGCATTCCCTGTGGTTTGATAGGATGATATGGGGCTAGATTCTCTCCACTGCCCCTCATGACTCCATCTTGAAAAGCCTCCCAAACACCATCACGAGTGGTCCAGGTCACGCAGATATGATGCCACTTGCCGTCATTGATAAGGAAAGGCAGCTTTGCAACCTGTTTGTCACACATAGACAGTTTGCTATGGCAAATTAAAGTCCCTCACACAAATGCTTATTCATGTCAAAAGATTGAGGCCTGTACTGTAATAGTTATTGATGAGCACTGGGATGAGCTGATTGCAAGTTCAGCATCAGTTTGTCTATAGATGGAACAAATAGAAGAGCAAGAGAAAGATGGAACCAAACCTTGTCATTTATTAGTATCTCCATTGGGTTGTTCCCCCACTCTATGAGGACCAGCTCGTTGGCCTGACCGGGAACTGCGTAGGAGAACGGCGTGCCTACTCCTGGGGAGGCGTTAGACTTGAGCCACATGCACACGGTCAAGGCGTACATCTCAGGCAGACTCTTCTTCACTTTTGCATACATGTAGTTGGTTCTCAGCGGGAACGTGAGCTGAAATTTATCCAAAGGCCTATTTTCTCTCTGACCTGTAAAGAAAATACAAATAGAAATTGAGAACAAGAGAGCTACTATAGTCACCAGGAATCATAAGTGCATCTCCTTTCTAAACAAGCATCTAAGAGCAGAACTAGAACAAAAGTGGATGAGTGCAGAAACAAAAACAAAAACTGCTAAGAGGGAGGGTCAGGGTACTTCTTGAAGAGGTGGGTTTTCAGCCTGCGCCAGTCCAGACCCAACTGTGCCATATCAAGTTAAAATATGTTATATACATACCATGTTGAACACAAACCTGGGGATTTAGTAAGAATTATATGTTACACAACACATCCAGAATCATGGCGCTCCGGATTTGTTTTAATCTAGCATGATAAGCATATCACAAAAGACCCCTCCTCTCCTCGCTTGTTTTCCCCTCCCACCAACGCTCCCCTGTACTACTGTATAATATATGATGTGTGCTATAACTGGGGGAGGTATCAGCATTCCAGAGGCGTCCCAAACCGAGAGCGCACCGACGGGCATCACTACGATCCGGGTCAAGTTTGCGCTTCTCAGATTCAAGAATCCTGAGATTGGTCATTTGTTGTCCAGCCAATATACAGCGGATTGATCTGCATTAATTAGAGCAAGCAACAGGATTCACTATGAATAATATTTTTTTAAAGTAAATTGGCGGCTCAAAAAGCTTTTAATGCCAAATGTGATATGCAAAACAATGCAGCTTTTCATCTGACCCCCTCCCCTCCCCTCCCATGCATGTAGTCGTTTGCAACACTATGGTTTACGGACATCTGATATGTCATGATGATATGATCATACTGACATGATCAAATAATTAAGCATTTTTTTCTTCTTTTGATCATCTTCCACTGACAAAGCGAACTATTAACGCACAGTTCTTAGGTCTCATTTATTTCTCGCACTGTCTTATATAAACTACTGACTACCTTTCTCCAGGTCAGTGATCCTCTGGTGCAGAGATGTGAGGGTGGACTCCACTCTCCCACGCTGCTCCGTCTCATTCCGGAGCCCGGGCTTCCCCTCCTCTATGCTGTTCACTCGGGACAACACCTGCTTCTCCAAGTCGTCGATTTTACTTTGGAGCAGGTCTTTCAGACTGTTTGCCTGCCCCGAGTTGTTATTTCTGCTGAATTGCTGTGGGGGGCAAAAGAGAGGTATTTATGTAGTATTTAAAGTTGAGAGCGACTTTTTTCTCTCTCTCTCTCTCCAGCTTACAGCAGGTCCCGGACAGAGTGGGGATAATGTTAGATTAACTTCTTATTGCAGTGTAATGAAGCGACGTGGGCAAGCAACTAAATTTATCCCTGGCAAGGTCTGTTTTCATCATGACCCAATAAGACTGAGGATTAATGCGAAATAATTACATGGCAAAGGTATTAAGCTTCTCAATGTTTAGAGACCTGTTTGTACGGAATAAATACACAATACAACCGTGTGTGTGAAGCTTCATATAGATCACCAAAAGTCTACATTAGTTATTGTTTTTTGCCTACCTCGAGATTTTCTAATCTCTGTTTCAGCGACTGTAAAGTCTGTGATAGTTGCGTCAAAGTGTCAGCGGGGCCCCTCGATACATCCCCCATTGTGTTTTTGGTCCCCGTCTCTTTTCTCCTCCCTCCGGGCCGAGCGTCTCCTGCCTCGGACCCGATCTGGCTCTCACACCGCGCTAACTTTGAGGTCAGTTCCCTGATAGTCTCTTTTTGGTTCATTATCGTCTCTTTCTGCTGCAAAACCGTCTCCCGCAGCTGCATAACAATGCTCTTCAAATCCTCTCCGGACACAGTGTTCTGCAAGGTGGCCGCGCATATGTCCATATCCTTGGGTACGGACGTGCAAATGAACTGGGTCTGCCTGCCAAAGTCTTGAGCCGAACTCTCCAGAAACAAGTATGAAAATAGAAAAAGTCTCCAGGAGATGCCGTTCTTGGTGGCCCGCATGCTGGCGTGTGTATTGGGTTGTTGTTGTTGTTGTTGTTTTGGGGGGAGGGGGTTATTGTGAGCCAGAGCGATGTGATGCGAGGGGCTTCAGTCCCATGGAGTCTTGTCTGTTTTGGTGTAATCCGTCTGTGGAGCGCAGTGGTTTTATAGCGCAGTCTGGTTCTGCGCAGAGCGGCTCCACTGCATCACGACCGGAGGGGAGGGGGGGGGGTCGTACTTTCCCTGTTTAATCGGCTGCAGCGTCACATTTCAAAAGATGAAACCCCCTTTTCTTTTCTTTTTTTGCTCGCAGGCTGCCGGATGTTAAATCTTTCAGAAATGTATTTGCAATTTCTCGCTGTGAGTTATTCACCTACAAAACACGGTTGTAGAGTGTTAACAAGCAGATGTGTTTGTTTTGCGCACATCCAAACCCCCCAAAGAGGCTGCGGATTAGAAGTTGGCGCACTAGTTATTGATCGATTGAGTCTCCACAGATTAGCACCTGGACAGCTCCTGCCTCAGCACATTACATGTGTACTCATCGTGCAGACACAGGAGCAGACGTCAACAATCACCAGTGGATGCGTTTTTATTTTGTGCTCTATATACTGTAGGCTACTATATCCTTTATTTGAAATTTAAGACTACATTTCTGACCTTTTTTGAGCAGAGATTTCATGGTCATTTCATGATGAACACTGAACTCTACTGCAGGCTACTCATGAACAAGAGTATAGATTTCTCAGGTCAAACACAGCCTAAGAAACGTGTTTGCAGTGCTGATCTGAGAAAATGAAGTAGCCTGCTGTGTTTTTCAATGATCCATATCATGTTATAATCATCTCAATAATTCAGATTCTAAAATGATTTAATCTGTCCCCAAGCATTTTCCCAAATCTATTATTCAGTAAGGACAATATTACTTTTTTGTTGCCTACTCAGCCCTTACTAATTCAATACAAAAACATTTTGAATAAGTAATGAAAACATATCAGTTCTCGGATTAAAATTGTATTATTTTTTTTGGGGGGGGAAACATGAACTATGGAAAAGTATATAGCATGAGGCAGAATGGTTTGCATTTGACAAAGAGATATTACAGATAGCGATAGAGTCCTTGGAGACCCACAGGGCAATATAACTCCTCTATGTGTGACCCTGAAACCAGATTGTTTATAGCTGCTGGTGCTATATATGCCTTTGTGCCAGATATTGAATTGTTGTAGCTATATGGGCTATAAGAGCAGAATTTCAAACCAGGCCCAATGTACTGTACTATACTATCGTTATTGGATGGGCGTGATTAAGTCAGTAAAAAATTACATCTCCTCTGTAAGCCTCCACAACATCTTGCATAATCAGCACATCATCACCTCTGTGGTGTTTTTCAATAGGCTATGTAACATCTTTGTGGGTTTAAGAGGCCAGTGCATCAATATAATGTAGCAAAGGTAGGTACCTTTAAAATGAAGGTCCATTAAATGAAGAGTTACAGTATGTGACATCACTCTCTCTTATTCAATGTTGCTTCATCCCCTAAATCGTTCACGTGGATTATGTTCCTCTTAAGTCATACAACAATAAGAGGAATGAAAAGGGAGAGAGGTTTACTGACTCTATGTTCTATGCACAATCCTAAAGTGAGTCCCTGCGGTATTTCTGAAAAAGATTTTTTGCAAATTACTTTAGAAAGAATGAGAGAAAATCATTTCTTTTAAGCATCAAGGGGCCTGAAAGTCATATGGAAAAAGTGGATTTAAGGTGATGTAACTGTCTGGGTTGTGTAACAGTTGCTACTGTAAGGTTCCTCATGTTGAGGTTTTCAGTGCTGCTGCACCAGGAGAACTGATGAATAAAGTCATAAAGGAAATCATATTGCAAGGCACAACACCACTAAATATAATAAACTTCGTAGTTACAACCTAACCTGTATTACTGACGCCACTATAAATATGAAACTGATTCATTTACAGGAAACCAAACATTTTTACATTTTTAAGTGCAGTGATTCCTGAACTTATGTGGAATGCAGTGACTACAGTATACAGAGAGTTATGCCTTCAGCTTCATGATCCTTGAGTAAAGTCTAAACAGGCAAGCACTGCATTTTGCTAACCCGAGTGATTGCAAAAATGTGTTATTATTATTGGAAGTTATATGAAATATGACTATGAAATCATGCACTACGACCCTATTAAAATACCACAACCTGTAGAGCAAAAAAATAGTATAAACAACTCAAATTGAAATGAAAGTTTTTCTCCCTACAATATCAACTGGTAAATGTTTTCTAGTTATGCACATTGCACATAATAGACAATAGACAACAGATACTAGAACTCATAATAGAATCACATCTGCATAAATGTTGTAATTATTGCTAATGGGGGAAAACAGCCAATTGCATTCTCATTTCAACATTCTTCATTTCTATTTGAAATCAACCAGGGATGAAGCTAGACGCCATCTGTCCTTTGTGACCCCTCGAATAAATTTCCCAGCATTGTGAAATGTCTATTTAAGTTTATGAATTCATTATTCATTCCTTCCTTCCCACACAAACACATCTCAGCCACCTGCTTAAAGTGGAACATCCTCCATTCCTCTCCTCAGAAACATACCTCTCTCCATTACTTCACCTCCACTACTCCCTGCACCCCCCTCCCCCCTCCCCCTCTCCTCCTGCAGGCATACAAAACCCTTACTCAAGTAGGGAATCAAGGCACGGTGCTGTTTTGTTGCCTTTCCATTTTCTTAAATTAACGTTTCCTGTGCATGCCACAAGTTCAACCTGCCAACATATTGAATTATTTCAACAGTGAAAAAAGAGGTTGTAACAGCTGTTGAATTCATAATGTTGTTAGTCATGGTGTGCATGAAATAATAATAGGGTTTGGATGAAATTACTTTTCGTGCAACGATGTTTGTTGTGCAAGTCACTGCGCTAGGCATGACTGAACAACAATTGGAGATACTAATCTCATACAAACAGGCTTTTATCCCGATCCTTATACCATCTTGGTTCTGTAGCGCTGTGCTGCCTGCATGACGCCCACCTGTTGTGGCGTATCTCCTTAATAATGTATTCAAACACAGTGGAAAAGCATTCTCCATGCACCAGAGATCAATGGCTATAATTGTACATATTGGCTTCCTGCCCTGATTTGCTTCTTCTTCCTGACTACTTTCCCACCTTCTGCTGTGACGTGGTGGTGGATGTGATTCAATTAAAAAAGCAGCCAGGGTTATTGAGGATTTGTTTGTTTTTTAATATATTTTCAACAACACACAACATTTTTGTAGTTTTTAAGTGGACATTGAAATGTGTGAGAAAGCCTTATGTAGATTGGTGAGTGTTGTCTTCTGGCTGGTGTTTAGTCCAGCAGTCTCAGGGTTTTGTTGTTGCTTCTTCTCAATGTACATTGAGAAACAACAAGTTAAAGATGTAAAAGTCCTAAAAATATAACAGAACATAGTAGTGGTGTCATAGTCCACAACACCGATGACTTCCCTCAGTTCAAATCCAAACTCAAAACCCACCTCTTCAAGTTAGCCTTCTCCCTCTGAATTTTATTTCCCCCCATTTTAAACTGTTTCTTCATTTTGTTTTGTCTTCTTCTTTCATTGTTGTTATTTATTGTATTGTTCTATTGTACTGATTCTACTGTTTTATTGTATTGATTTCTCTTGTAAAGTGTCCTTGGGTTTCTAGAAAGGCGCTTTTAAATAAAATGTATTATTATTATTATT
>CABFOS010144533.1:0-10308 GCA_900660315.1 Diretmoides pauciradiatus
GGGGGGCGCGATGGCTTGTCACACACTAGGTGACATCACCAAATGAAGAAGGTGACACGGTTTTCAGATTAGCCCGGGAGATTAAACGTTTCTGAAATGTCAATCTTTGGAAAAACAAACAGTCGTAGGGTGTGTCACGCGGGAGCGACCGGGCCGTGGAGTGAGCCACAGTTTGTTTGAATAAGATACAAAGGCCCTGGTACCCTGCCCGGGTTACACGGCGCTCATGCATGTGTTGCTGCGTGCATGTTTAAGTGCGTTGAGGTTTTGTGTGTGTCGCTGCACTTGCACACATCGTTAGTATGCATAGAAATGTGACTGATGACTTTCATTAGCGGGAGTGAACAAGGATTAGGCCCCCTTCGGTGTTGCCTGCTTTCACCTTTACTTTACTCTAATGATTTTCTCCCCTCCTCCTTACCTCAAGGTTGACCCTGTCAACTCCCACCCAGTGGCTTTCTTTCTTTCTCTCTTTCTTTCTTTCTCTGACACACATACAGACATAACTTTTTTCTGACCGACTTAGACGTCCGCACACACGCAGACACATTTAGCAGGAGTCCAAACGAGGCATGGCGTGCGTGCGTGTGTGTTTCTGTTAGGTAAACAAAGCCTGGCTCCTTTTATTATCAATGAAGCATAACCGAATCAATTTATAAACAGCCTTATCTGCGCGCAAGAATGCCGGTAGCCCAGGAGCGATTAACTCCACCGGCGGTTAACTCTTTGCATACAAAACCACCGGCACTAAGCTATTTAAGCGATAGGAAAAGGTGGGACTGTGCGGTGGGGGTGAGGACTGAACTTCATTTGTCCTTTCAAGTGTATCTGTACACATGTGCATGCTTCCTGTTTGTGTGTGTGTGTGTGTGTGTGTGTGTGTGTGTGTGTGAGAAAATCCTGGTTGATGCCGAGTAGGGGAATACGAAGAGGCATATGCTGAGAGAGAGGGAAAGGGAAGAGTGAGCAAGAGTGGGGAGAAGGGAGAGAGAGGGGGGGTGAGTGAATTTTGACATGTCATTTCTGAAATTGCGTTTTGATAACTGACAATTTGTTCAGCTAGTGAAATGTCAAGAGTCCAAAAAGATTGATGAAGTGCATAATAGATGTCTCAGATTGACTCTCCGCTGTGGGCATGAGTCCCACGCACGCCTCAGACAGCCGAAACGATACTGGAATGAGATCACACACACACACATACACACAAACAGACACACACACACACCAAACAGACACACACACACTTGACTGGTGGAGAGCACCTCTGATATGCAAAACTGGTCCACGTCAATTTAGCTGTGGTAGATGTGATTTCTGCCTGAACACGGAAGTGTCATTCAAATATGATGGTGGCCACTGACTGAGGGCTTGTAGATTGATATGGGGGGAGCAGAGCTGCTGAATTGGTCTATCCTGCTCTCTGGATAGGAACACATTAAGGCATATTTTTCTGATTACTCAAATACTGATCTGCCATCGTTTTGAAGTTTGAAAACTGCTTATGTCTCGGGTCTAGACTGCGGGACGGACAGGAGCGTGCAGGATGATGAAGGATCTCAGGATGCACACCCGGCTCGTGAGAGAAGGTAACAACTAATGGGACATAATTTAAAATGATAAAGACAGGATAAACCCAGAGGTCAGAGAAGAAATGTCAAGGCCCACAGTGTTAAAAACATCCATGGGACGTTAAGTCGGAACAATATCAAGAAGACTTCATGTAGTAGATGTTAGAGTGTAGTCAGTTAGTACGTCTAGTTTAGAAAATCTTATGTTTCCTAAAACAAGTTAAACATTTTGGCCAATTCCTCTTGTGAATTCCACTCACTTCAATACAGTTTTACTTATTTAATTTCCTTTTGTTTCAATATCTTGAAACAAGGAAGAATAAGGCAGATGATCTTTTTTTGCTTATTTTAAGTTAGGGAGCAGGATGATTTGTTGCCCTCAGCCACAGATCTGCCACCCAGTCAGTTTTTTTATGGTGCAGTCACACTGAAAGGCTCTTATTATGTTATGCTCATGCAAAGTCACACATTATGACAATGTTAGACGTCGGGTGATAAAGTCAAACGATGTTGCATAAGGCAAGCATCAGAAGAGGAGTGCCTCCCGAGCCCTTTCTACACATTTATCACTGTAGACAACGTTCAAAGTTAATCCATTGATTCGGGTCGACAGCAAATCTTAATTTAAAATGTCCTTACACTTCAACGTGGGTGGACAGCGGTAGGATTTGAAAACTTGGGAGAGGAAGCAAAGAGGTAGGAGGCGTTTTCCATACAGGAAAGACGAAGAAAGCTCACAGCAACACTCGGCACAGCCAAACATCCTTTACCTCTCAGGAATGAGCTAAGACGTCTCCCCTCTGTATTTGTCTAGCTCAAGGGTGTGACTTACAAAGGTCACACGTGTCATTAAAATGAAGGCATCAATAGATGAGATATTTTCACAAAGGTGACACTCTCCCATTCCAGTGTAATTAGCCTCATTTTTATAGCGAGCAGGTCACTTAAAAGTCAATTCCAATGATCACGCCAATGAATCTTTACACCAGGTGATATAAACGTGTTATGCTGTGGCTACCAATTCCCAGCGACACAACACGGATAACCTCGGTAATACCTCACGTTAGGAAGAGGTCCAACTTTCCCTGTTATCTTTGGGTGTCCTCTGCGAGTTGTGCAGATGTAGTGCTCCAATAAGCCTTAAGGATATTGGGAGCTATCCAGCAAATACATCTGACATAACAAAGGAGTTTTGAAGAGCAAAAGCAAATGGCCCTGAGGGCATTGAAGGCATCACTCTTTTCATGCTTTTCTTCTAGAAGTTATTGAGTCGTATGTGCATATGTCATCGTAAAAGTTTTTACATTCACTCGTGGAGTTGTAAGACAGTCTCACAACACCACAGGAACCGCATAGTATCATAACATAAGAAGGTTGTGGCAGACTCAGGGGAGGTGGGTGGGGCATCGGCTGGATACAAAGAGAGTTGAGTTCGTGGACTCACGCTTCCTGTATCCAGCCCCGGCTGCTGTCAATTAAGGATGATTGCAGCCGGATCCCTTTTAACCTGTGTTTGCGAGTTGCGACTGGGTGTTAGAGTGGGTACATTTACACACACACCAAGATTCCACTATTTTTCCGAATATGACAATATTCCGAATTTGATACGGTCATGTAAACAGCATATTCCTTTTGGATATTCTGAATTTGAACTTTTTCCGAATTTGGCATTTTCCGATTAAGACATGTAGGATATGCCGATATTATTGGGGTTTTAGGAGCATGTATACAGCGCATTCGGAATATGCCTCAATTGGGGCCTGATGACCTCTTGCCTGATTACAGTCAGCTTGTAAAGAAACCATGGGTGATACAAACCAACTAGCGCCGACAGTTTGCCGTAGGAGGACGTACGTCATGGGTGTGGACGGATTATCCTGACCACGGGCCCTAGACACAAACTCGCCACGGACCCCTACCTTCAAACACAACACGTGTGCCGTTGCCAAGCACATAGAAAGACTGTATTAAATATCCTCCCTGCAGCATCACACAGCAGCAGCAGAAACCAGAAGTGCGTCTTTAAATTGAGAGCGATGTGATGATGCATTTACGCATGTGCCACAGCAGCGGTAGCTTCGTTAACATGCCGACCAGGGGATGTTGTCAGTAAATTAGAGTAAAAAAAGAACTTTGCTTATCCTGTGTGAATGCGCTGCACGAAAACAGACGTGGGGAGTAATTTCTAAATCAAAGGGGGTCCCCAGGTAATACTAGTCCCGTGTGAATAGGGCTTTAGCTGGAGTCCTTGCCCAAACCTTGCTGCTTCCCGGGGTCCATGAAGGGCCCCCATTGGCTCCAGGGCCCTGGGCATGTGTCCACTTTGCCCATGCGGTAATCCGTCTATGGTCATGGGGGCGTTTTACATTAATCGGAGTATGCACGGCTGCATGTAAACTGGAATATTAGTGGAATATTCATTTTCATTAGCCATGTAAACAGCTTAGTAGGAATATTGTCTTTTTCGGAATAAGGGCAAAAAACGGAATATTGTGTGTGTGACTGGTCGGGTTCGGGGTTTGAACCCAGGGCCCCCGCACTGAAAAGCACCGCAACGCCAAGAGAACCGGCTCCCTTGGCGGAGCTGTTATTGGGCTTTTATCTTTGAGGAGTGAGTTTTACCGATCAGCTTGCTACCTACTCGAGGACTCACAAGGATCTACTCTGTTACATGTGCATGTAAACATACTCAGTGACTCAGTCCGAACAGGAGACAGGAGGTCTGGTGTTGGACTGTGGAGCGGAGAGCAGAGACCACCAGCGACGAACACCCCTGTTCCTGGAGGGTGCAGCCGGGGGGTAGACCTGCAAGAGCTGGCTAGTCAGGGTTGGAGGTGGCATCCTCCTGGAAGCCGGGCGGACTGAGGAGCCGAGTGCAAGATCGGGTCGTATATATATTGACTGTGATGTGAATAAAGCGTCCTGCTAGCCCATTAACTCTCCTCTCTTACCTTGCCTCTGTCTGCCGCGGCCCCGGTGGCAGCGAGCCTCACTACAAAGGTCATAACATCAGTCACGTGGTGGCATCATGAAACTTTTGCTATTGTATTTCATCCATCAAGGCAAACAGTCGATTTTTGGCAATCATACAGTAACACCACAGCTAGAGGTTTTACAACTTCAACAACAAGATAAATGATGGTGAAACTATACACTTGGCTGATAATCACCTGGGGTTGCTCCAAGTGATCCAGTAGTTTTGCATCATGTCAATATGTGGGGGCTGCATCAGCTATCTGCAGTCGTTGGGTAAAGCCTCTAATGTGTGTAATTCCCCGAACGAAATCCTGCTCAGAGCGGTGACATATTAGAATTTGATTTAATTAACGGAGAGTAACCCACCCAAACTACGCCAAACCACACACATCCTCAGTGTGAATTGGTACTATAGTAGTGTCAGTTTGCCTAATGGTGATTAGTGATTGAGGTTCATAGTTTTTCACTCATTCATTGCTCAGGAGGACTCATTAAATCAGGTTATCAATAAGCATTACGCATCGTGAAGAACTTCCCTGTAAGGCCTTAAGGCAGCCACTTGATTTGTTCTACTGTATGCAGCGTGTATCCCCTGTGCGAAGACGCTATTAGAGTTTAGAGCGGAGTTGCTTGTGCAACTCGTCTTATCTGCCAATGATGCCTCTGATGGCTCCTGATTGAAATGCCAGCTCTGAAGTTCTGTGCTCAGCCACACGTGTAAACGCAGCAACAGAATGTAACTTATTCCCTCAAAGGCGCTTGTTTTCTCTCCCCAGGCAGCCGGAGATTAGTTAGTTCAAATTCTGTTCGGCTTTTTTGAAGGAAGCCATTTTCGGGGCGATGCGCGTGGAAAAATTGGCAAGCGAGCATTAATATGTATAATTAATTTTGTTGTTATCCACATATTTGAGCAACGGAGGGAGAGGCGCAGACTGAATTTGGAGCCCATACTCGGGGAACTCAGGGAATTTTTAACATTTACATTCCAATTCAATTTGCTCAACTGGAATTATCTGTCTCCCCTTCTTGGTGGAGATTAATTCAGTTCCTTGTTGTTCATTTCTAAGTTTAATAACATAACCCAAAGGTATTTCTTTTTTTTTGCAATGAACAAGCCAACATTTTTTGAGCATTTTCAACAGTTATTTTTGTCTGTCTCTTTGGAGATTTCTTTCTTTCTTTTTTTGCATTCCATACACGTGAATATATTATAAGTTCCTACACTAAGCTTATCGATAGCTTCACATCTTGGCCAGCAGCCAAACCTTGGCAAGATAATCAGCCTCTGTAGGACGAGAAATAGATGCTCATGCAGCTCATTATCACACTTCAGACAGACAGACAGATAGAGAGAGAGGCAGACACACACACAGTCACTTAGATGAGACAGTTCTAACATACCCAGACACTCAGAAGAGGGAAATCACAGGACAAATTACCAAGAACAACTTGCGCATCTGCTGTTCCTTGTCTTCTCAATCAAGACCAATTTGACACCTGCTCGTCGTACCGTGGAACCGCGGAGGAACCCACATGGAACCGGGGTTTCCAGGTGCTCTGCCGCGGCCTCCGAGCCCGCCGCCAGTCATCTCGTAGGTAGCTCGAGGTCGCACTTACCTTCTCTGCCACCCCCTCATTAGGATAATTAAACCTTTTCAGCCTGCCGCGCACAAATGGAGAGTTTCGCCAACCCCTTCAAGTTCTAGAGATACTCTGCAAATTGTCACTGATTCACCAGCTGATTGTGCTATGATTATGTTGTCACTGGATGCTGTGATTATGATGGCCCGTAATTGCTGGTGTGCATTAGCTGCTGCCAACGCCCCCCCGATTTATCTGTCTATCTGTCTGCCTATTTATCTATCTACCTCTCTGTTTGTCAGTCTCTCTCTCTCTCTCTCTCTCTCTCTCTGCCCAGATTGTACACCTTTTTTTCTGATTGCAGCATCTTTTCTGATGCTGTATGAAAATGACACTTCACAAGTCACTTGATGTTCGTCGCCTGATGACAGACACCCCATCCATTCACTGATTCTAATTATAGCCGCAGATTAGTAATTTGATCAGTGTTAGGACTTAACTTGTCAGGGCTGTGTTATTCAAGTATCTCCCGCTCTGCTTTTGTTGTTGATTTTATTCAGTGTTATGTACTTTATTTGAGAGCCAAGGTTCCACAGTGGTGGCTGAGAAAATTACATATTCACAAGCAGCATTCATCTCCCCAGGACTCCTGGGATATTTAATTATGCAGCCAAGGTGTGTGTGTGTGTGTGTGTGTGTGGCAGCAGCAAGGAATGAATGAATTTAAGAGAAAAATTCATAAAATCCACATTGCGGATGCGTATATGGAGGTATGGACTAGAGCTTAATTAATATGGTGCTTTTAACAATGGACTCTTGCCGTTTTGCAAAATATTACTCAAACAATGCTGCTGTCTAGGGACTAGGAGCAACATACTGTAGGCAAGATGTCATCTACACTCTGGTAAAACAATGTTATGGCATATTATCTGAGTAATGTTATGTAGGGATGCACAGTATATCGGTCATCTTATTGGTATTGGTATTTTACAAGCTGACCGTATTCAGGCAAGAGGTCATCAGGCGGTAAAACCCCCAATTGAGACGCATATTCAGAATGCGCTGTATACATGCTCCTAAAACCAGAATAATATCATCATATCCCACATGTCTTAATCAGAAAATGCTCAATTCGGAAAAAGGCCGAATTCGGAATATGCTGTTTACTGTACATGACCGTATCAAATTCGGGATATTGTCATATTCAGAGTAACAGTGGAATATTGGTGTGCATGTAAACATATAAACATGTAAACTTGTGCTCATGAAGCAAGGCAACGCTCACAAGGTGCCTCTTCTTTTCCTTCTCCTCCTCTATGTCATTACCCTGGTTCACAAACAAGAATGTTCTTTCCCCTACAGGAAAACATTTGAACAATTTAGTCATGCTGGAGGCCTATACACGCTAAATCAATACAGGCCAGGGTCAATTGATGTGCGATGCACTCTCTGTAAAGAGGGTCAGAGGGAGGAGGGAGGGGGGGTGATGTGTGTGTGTGTGCTTTGTCATGTTTTACAAGATGTACTAACACACCTTCCCAACATGCATTTGCCGAGTCCCTCCGCATGGCACAGGACTCTCATTTTCACAAATGGCACCAAGTCACCTGCGGCAAGCCGGCGGAATGTGTCACGTCTTGGCACAGGAAAGACATTTGTTTGGGTGGTAAAACAGGGAAGTGTTTATTTGGGCTTGTTGGACTGCCATTGTCCGCTGTCAGCGTGACGCTTCAGCTGTCAGCATTTGAACAAATGTGGACTAATTTGCATCTCATTAATCCCACCACCTCTGCCAGCTCCTCTAAAAGAATTCTGCTCTCCTCCTCCTCCTCCTCCTCCTCCCTGAATCACTATTTCATGCCACGTTATTGTCTTAAACCAAGTTCATTACAGAGAACACTTTCTTGAAGCCCAAAATCACTCTAGCTGGTGTTAGCGAATGACTGATAGATGTGTGTTTTCCTCCTTTTTCAGGTCTTGAGTGCTTGATTAAAAAGGCATGACTTGGACCCTTGATGAGCATATGGATTAAAAGTGCTCAGTGATTGCCTGGCCATTCCCCCAACTCTAATTGAAAGCCTAATGTGCACCCACCGCATATTAATTAAAACCAGAGGTTATAGGCCCTTGGGGCACACCATTTAGGTCTCTCATTAAAAATTAATAACCTCAGTTAATTATTATTATCGTGTTGTGAATCACGTCAGCGGATAAATAAGACAATGGAACCGTCTTGCTACAAAACCCCCCAAACCCCTAATAGGGAGGAGGAACTTAGCATGTATGTGGCAATCTATTTGGCATTTCAGCCTCCTTTTTAATCACAGAGCAACTAATGTTTATTTGCAATTCTTAGCACAGCGGTCATAATGCATTCGGCTCGTAATCAATGACACAAACTAGGAGATTAAATGGGAAGTCAATCCATTATAGGAGGAAAGTAGTCCTCACCGCCGTGCAATCTCAAGAAACTGTTTACCGGAGACACGCAGATGTCTTTGTTTTCATTCAATAAGCGACATTAGACACCTTTCGATGCCGTTGAAAGAGGGTTGTTGACAAACTGTGGATGTAGAGTTAGTAGTATTACCTTGTGTGAAGGCTGTTGATTATTGGTTTATTTGAAAAATCCATCATGACGGTTGATGAAATTTGTAGACCAAGTTCATTGGAATAGATATTTGTACCAAGTTTCATATTTACCATAGTGTGGGAGTTGCAAAGATGATGTGTTGGTCAACAGACACCCACACAAAAAAGCACATGCATACATCCAACATGGCACTGATGACATCTTACCCCACAAACTAGGGATGCATGATATTGAAATTTTGGCCGATATCGGATAACCAATTATTTCCATGGTCATATCGACCGATATCGATACCAATATTGCAAATTGATATCTGTCCAATAACGATAATGCATTTTTAAGTAATTATCGGCCGATACCGATATGATAACCGATATATCATGCATCCCTACTATCTATCTATCTATCTATCTATCTATCTATCTATCTATCTATCTATCTATCAATCCATCCATCTGTCTACTAGGGATGCACAATATTGAAATTTTGGCCGAAAACCGATAATTTCCATGGTCATATCGACAGATATCGATACCGATATTGCAAATTGATATCTGTCCGATAACGATAATGCATTTTTAAGTAATTATCGTCTGATACCAATATCGTGCGTCCCTACCAGAAACACGTCATTGTCCACAATGGGGGAGAATCCTAAACGGTTATGATTGTGCACCGTAACACTGAGAACCAGCCTGAAGAGATGATAGATAGATAGATAGATAGATAGATAGATAGATAGATAGATAGATAGATAGATAGATAGATAGATAGATAGATAGATAGATAGATAGATAGATAGATAGATAGATAGATTTCCCCATATCACTGAGCACCGATGTTTCATGAATTCCAGAATTATGTCGAGGCAAAAGCCTGGAGTAGTTTTTAGAATTCTACGGGAATCGCAATGGATCTTGGTGGAAAAAAGCCTCTTTTCACCCCAGCTATTTTATTCCTCTTCCACCTGAGCGTAACCTATGGCGGCGCCTAGATGATTTCCATGCATATATATTTGATTAATGACATGCCAGCATCACTGTCAAGTCCAATGCCATTCAGCACTGCCAGCTACAAAAGAATGCTATCAACCTTCAACGGATAAGGAATAGAGGAAGGGGGTTATGTTGTTAGTCAATGTGTTCTCATACAACATTCATGATCTTTAAAAAGTGATGCACCCTTAATACAGGTACATATTATACCAACTATACTACTATAATACTATACCAACTATACTACTATAATACTATACCAACTATACTACTATAATACTATACCAACTATACTACTATAATACTATACCAACTATACTACTATAATACTATACCAACTATACTACTATAATACTATACCAACTATACTACTATAATACTATACCAACTACACTACTATAATACTATACCAACTATACTACTATAATACTATACCAACTACACTACTATAATACTATACCAACTACACTACTATAATACTATACCAACTACACTACTATAATACTATACCAACTATACTACTATAATACTATACCAACTATATTACTATAATACTATACCAACTATACTACTATAATACTATACCAACTATACT
>CABFOS010144535.1:6370-20499 GCA_900660315.1 Diretmoides pauciradiatus
GTTAGTGTGTGTTTCTGACTTTTTGTCCCCATAAGTCAGAAACACACACTTACATGAGGAAATAGAGTTAACTTTGAAAATGACCGGAATTATCCTTTAATGAGAGCTGTTGTTACACCAACGCATCAACCTGGTTGGACCATCATTAATGTGTCATCATATCGGCACAACATATCAGGAATAATTTTGATACCTGTCCGATAACGATAGTGCATTTAAGTAATTATCAGCCGATACCGATATGATGACCGACATCATATCGGTATCACAAGCCACCAAACACGTTCGCAGTCACGTATTAGACTCGTTACTCCTCGTGTAATGACTGAATTGGGACTGAATTTTATACCCCTGACAAATGGAATAAGGTCCAGAACATTTTAAAATTGGAGCGATTTGTTTCTTTTAATTCTTTTGGAGTCCTTGAGGGAACCCAGCACAAGGAATGCTCTTTCTTGTTCTACCTAATGTTCCTTTATCTCCTTGTTTCTAATGGTTATCTCCTTGTTTTACTTTTACCTCCTTGTTTTGATTGCTATCTCCTGTTTTACTCATCATATTTTTATCGCCTTGCTTTGATTGTCTTATCTCCTTGTTCTACTTAATGTACTTTTTTCTATTTTATCTCCTTTTAACTGTCTGTCTTCGTCTGTAAATGTTTTTATTGTAACAGGGCTCCCTTGTAAATCAGAGTGTGCTCTCAAGGGCCTACCCTGTATAAATAAAGGTTATTATTACTATATTGTGCATCCCTAGTCGTCATCTCATTACACACTGGATGAAGGACGTTTTCTAACTATTTCGGTAATTTATTTTATTTTGTTATTAAAAATTTTACATTTTTACATTTTTATTCTGACAAAGGGTACAATAAATTACAATCGAGAGATGTGATACGTTAAGTAAAAATAACCCAAACAACACAACAACAATGAAAAATAAAGTCCCAGAATTTGTTGTTTGAATGTTTTTTCTGTCAATCATGTCTAAGAAGAGGTGGGGCTTTCCTTCTAATGGCAGACAAGACTTGATTTCCGTCGGCCAGACTGCTCTGGCTGTTCTGCTGTTGAGTGACAAGTGTTGACATGTGATGCGTCTGCTAGTCTATTGGCTCTGATAGCAACATACTGTGCTGCTCCACACACCTGTTAGCACAAGGATCAATGGACCCACCTGACCTCTGACTGTGAGAGTGTGCAATGTGTGTGTGTGTGTGTGTGTGTGGTGCCAGCATATGGCAGAGGAAGAGGGACTAGGGGAAACGTTAACATGATGAAAGGGCGGGGGGACAGGTAGAATTTCCATTGAAGACATCTGTATGAATGAACCTCTACAGACAGTTATGTCCATTGAGGAAAAAAATGAAGAGCGGACTTTATCCATTTCAATGCAACCTGATGTTATTTCAGAAGACATGTTTCTAAACATTTTATAATAATTGGAATATTCATTCTTTTGTGTCCAGCAGGAGGTATCAGTATGTGTATGTGATCAGTATGTGAACATGAACAGGTCTCTCCCAACCAAGTAATCTCACTAATTTGATGAGAAACAGTAGAAAATTTGACTTTCTCTGGGTGGAAGTAATCCCATTACTGATTTTATACAGAAAACCGAAATGCCGACTAGTAGTAGTCGATAGGAACTAGAAGGAAAGTGTGAGAGTGTGGAAAGAAAAATGCTCCACTTCCATGTTTGTCTTGGACGTGCTGTCGTAGCACGGTGGCTCTTATTTTAGTGACATTTAAGGGTTTCAGAACTTATGTATGTCATCATTTTGGTTGACATTTCTTTCTTCAATTGCACACTGAAGTATGTAACTGTTACGAGCTCGAAAGGCTAAACATGACCTAACTGACTTTCGTACTCCCACATGATTATTGCTAGTTTGATGTATCACACAGCTGATGTATTTACTGATCTGCAGGGTGAATGCACAGTGAAGATTTACATACACTGCAGCACTCTGACTGCATACCGTGTGTGTGCGTGTGTGTCATACAGACAGATTAGGATGTTCACACCTGCTCCGATACTGACCTCTGCCAGGACCAGTTAGGTAGATAGGTGTGTACTGTATGTGCACGACTGTGTACACCTGTTTTCCACACCTCTGATTATGGACTGGCAGAACTGCAGGTTAATATATTTTTTAATGTTAACCTAAATATTCAAAACTGCAACTCTACCATGGTCGACTGGAACACACAGCTGCTTTTATTTAATGGCAATCACTATGCGCACTACTAAATGCGTGTACTACTTTCACCAGTTGTGACTGTACAACTGATTAGTAGCTGTATAACTTTTTTCTAGTGTTTTTATTGCATTTTGAAATTAAAATTAGCATTACATTGTAAAAGTTGTGTTTTGGTTTGTTAACAGGTAACAAGGTGCCCCCCCCCACACACACACACCACCAATGCTGAGGGTCTAAGGCTGGGGGGTGTTGTGTCAAACTTTGGGCATTGTGAAGCCCTTTGAGACTGTAATGGTGATTAAGGGCTATACAAATAAAATGTGATTGATTAATTGATTGAAAATGTGATTAATTACCTTGTAACTTTATAACTGTAATTGTATAACCTTATAACTTACAACCTTATAACTTTATAATGTTGTAATTTGTAACCAGAGGGGAGGTGCGGCGGTCAGGAGAGACTGCACTGAAAAAAAGGATGTTTATTACTGCTGTGATGCAAATAAAGCGGCCTGTTGGCCCGTTGACTCTCCACTCCTGCCTTGGTCTCTGTTCCTCCTCAAGTATTCCTCATGATAACCAGCTTTACCACTACATTACTGACTGTCACTCAACAGAAAAAAAACTATTTCGCATTAGGCCCACAAAGTTTTTAGTAGATACTAAGATTTTTCAGTTGCATTGCTGAAATAAAATCCAAGACACAAAACCTCTGTATTCTCTGCTAATAATGTTACTCAGGGTTGACAACCATAATATATGAGAGGAATGGAGTTGATTAGGGACCACAATGTGCTTATGGTTTATGATCAGAGGCTTATGATAGAATTTGGCCTTCAAAATAAGTGTACAATTTGTCACTTTTGGAAGAAAAGCCAAAAGAATATTGGGGTTAATGGACTGCACAGTACAAAAAGTCCATCCTAAATGTTAGAATCATGAGATTAAATATAGTCAAACTATAGTTATAAAATGGATACTAAAAAGATATTGTGTTCTGGTGGTATTTCCTGATAAAAGAATCTCACGGACGGGTGATTGCAAAGATATTTTTTTAAGTGTATTTGATGACCCAAACACACCAAAAAAAGAAAGTTTCACAGATGTTCTGCTCAGAGAAAGCGTCCACAGTGGAGGATGTGATCCTGCGTCTGTGTCTGTGTCTGCCTTCGCCATTTGGAAAGGGGAAACCTATGTAAGTGTGTGTGTACGTTCAAAGAGAAAGAGAAGGATGTATTGTGTTACTGAGGGATGGTGTGTGCGTGTGTGTGTGTGTGTGTGTGTGTGTGTGGAAAGCTTTAGCTATGAAGACAGGGTTATTTCTGTTCCAAACCAGTGGCAGCATATTAAACATTTACTTTCTACTGTTACCTGCTTCCCTTCTGACACTGTGATACATGGAACATCTGCTTAGGTCACGAACCTTTAAGGAAACTTCTGTCATTTGGTTCTAATGATTTCACTGGACGTTTTTAGTTTGGGTAGTGTCCACCTTTCTTCTCAAAAAAGAAGCTAAAGAACATGGTTGACTTGTGGTCTTCGCTGTGTGTACTGTATGATCACAGGCAGATCTTTCTGGCTATTCTAGTGTCTAGTCGATGTACAACCAAGAATAGCCTGCAAGGTTTTAAATGCCACATGCAGAACTGAAGTCCATATTACCTTCCTATGCCTTTCACTCCCTGTAATTTTCGTTTCATACCCGAGAAATGCCGATTTGTTTGAAGCATGGTTCATATTTCTTCTCAATCGTGCATCTTTACTTGTGACATTTCCGGAACATCTTCCTAATACTGAATTGCAACTGTTTGCCCAATCCACATCTCAACTCAGCTTGATGTCCCCTTCAGTTATGATTGAAGGTTAAATCAAAAGGGGATCATCAGTTTTCCTCCAGTAGTCAGTGGGTGCAGGTTTGACCGTCTGTTTCTTTGCAAGCCTGGAGGGCATGGCAGGCTGAGTCAGCTCTGGCCAGAGAGGAGTAGGAGATGAGGGGTTGGACTTTCATCTAGCAGTGCGATGGGATTTGGGCGTTTCAAACAAACTGCCTCAACCACCGGCAGCGCCACACTAAAGAAGCCATGAATGAGTCACTGCCTGAAAAAAACACTGGAAATCTATTATTTTTTTAAATAATAGAGAAGCCGTAGTCAAGACCACCTTAGTTGAGTCCAAGTCTGGAGGGGGTTGAGATCAAGTCATTAGATTAGTTTGATTTATTTGCACCATCAATATGCAACTAATTAATCAGGGTTTGCACGAGGTGCTTGAAGTACTTGAATTTTGAAGGGGAAAATCAAATACTGGAATACTTTGAAAATAGCCCCTTTTTTAACAAAGGCCTTGAAATTCAAATGAGCCACATAACGCTGTCGCACCGCTCGTGTCACACATGGCCCAGACAGCCAATCAGATCAAGCAAGAGGCGGGCTTTACTACTTGACCACTTCTTTCCTTTCCAGTATTGATGACGTTGTTTCCCCCGTCCCGTCAATTCAAATTGTTGAATTGAATGTGTACATACATAGTTTTAAGAGAGACGTGTGTGGTATTTGCATTGAGTGAAGTCCTTGAAAATGAAAAAAAAAAATAGTACTTGAAAAAGTATTTGAAAGTCCTTGAATTTCATTTTGTAATGTCTGTATGAACCCTGATTAATGCACAGGTGTTTGACTAATTCACTGAGGACCATTACATATTATACACCGGTGTAATCCCTTATATTGTTTGTAGTGTTGGAGAGAAAAGAATCGAAAGCGGATCAGGTGGAACAAAACAAATCTCAGGGATGAGAGACCAAGACAAGTCCAAGTTCCTGAGACTGGACTCGGCCCTGAGAGACGGTATACAATAATGCCTACATAACATAACTAAGCTGACAACGTTCAAATGTTCAAGAATTGCAGTGAAGAATGCACATTATATTGTTAGTTGGGCTGAAATCTCTCACCCATCGGCTTGCAGGGGTCAAACATTGTGACCTTTTGATTTAAGTACCGTCTCTAACCACCGGTTCACCCTGTTGCTCGAAAATGTATGAATGAAGTGTACAAATCTGTTGGAGGAACTGTCTTCCCATCTGCTTCGGCCTCTGTCCCCTGTGGCTCTGCCCCGGTCTCAGACTCCTTAATGGCAAATCAGTCTGTTCGTGGAGCATCATCACAGCTTCTTGAAACAGGTCGTTTTGCATTAGAAAAACCCAGTGACAGAAAAGGGTTCCAGGAAAAATAACACACGACGACTCAATCCAAGATTAAATCACCTGTTAAGATGGACATTTATGCTGTGTGGTCATCGCTGCTGGAGGAGACGGCAGGACACATTGCGGTGTTTGTTTTGTTCCCTACCTCGGGGACCTCGGGATCCGACGATCTGCTCGGCACACCGGCCTTGCCAAAGGTTTGTGCTGGAAAACAAATCAATTGGAGCTGAATGTAACATGCACATTGCGAGCCGTTCATGCTGGAGTGCACAGATGTAGGTCATGTAGAATTTCAGGTAGATGGTTAAATAAACAGGGAAAAAAGCAGATTTAATGGTGGCTCTTTAGTGAGTGAGTTTTAAAGGACATTTATCTGGACAACGTTTTGTTGTTTAGGTCAAGAAGCTTTTCCTTTCTGCACCACAAAGCAGCCAGAATTAAAGGCCCAATCTGTAAACCAGTTATAAACAAGTCCCACTGCATACATTCATCATGTGGGAATCATGTTAGAAACCTTTCTCTGAGTATAAAAGTAAAAGCTTTAAAAAAAGTCATATACACTAATGCAAAAGCTTCATCTGCAACTGCAACTGCAAAAAAAAAATCCTCAACAAATTCCTCAAGTCCTCTACAGTCCATCTTCTTTCTTCGGTCTTTTGCCTGTACAAATTTAACGCAGTCTTTAATTAGCAGCATCTTTCGAGGCAGCTGTCAGAGTCTGAGGAGGAGGTTGGCTTCGGAAAAAAGGAAGCAAAATGATGAGAGAGAGGAGAAAGTAGAGAGGAGGAGAGAGAGAGAGGGAGGGAGCGAGCGAGAGAGAGAGAGGGGAAGAGAGAGCTTGTTGCAGTGTAAGTGTAATCCCTCATCCAGGAGCTTGTTCCACTCAGGGATATTTGGATTTTTTGAACCTGGATGCTGTAGCGGCGGGTTAGGCCAGCTCACTTGTCTGTCCCAGTGGTTGTGAGGACACTGCCTGTCTGGCTGCAGACATGGGCCCCTCTAGGATTACCGTCTGCCTGGCCATCGCCTTGGCTCAGGTGATCGCCGTGACCTGCCAAGATGCCAAGAAAGGTGAGTGAGCAAGGACCCACCACCCATGTTGGATATTACACTTCTGATTGATGATAGATGATATACTTGACAGATATATTGAAGTGTGGTTTTGTTCTGCTGAGAGGTTTTTTATGCAAAGACGGAACAGAAATTCTCATAAATATGTTGCTGATATCAATGAGATGTGGGCTTTCATTCAAATCTGTACTCAAATAAACAACTGTCACACATTATTGCATATTATAAGTGTGGGCAAGTCAGAAAATCACTTTTTTTAGTAACACAAAGTGTCCCATTTTCTATAATATGACCACTAGAAATACACCCCAGTTGTTGCCAGTTCCCTTGAGATGTTTCATGTAAGAGAACATTGTGGACAACCCTCCTGGGTCTAATCACTCTATAATCTGTATAATTATTCCTCAGCAGCCAATTTGTAATGATTGCACGTCTCTGTTTAATAAAACTCTACTCAGTAAAATACTTCATAGGTTCCAATCACAGACTTTTTTCACAGGCTGTTTCTACCGTTCTACTGTTGGTTTTGAGTTTGTTTTTCTCCCTTTTTCAAAATATAGGATGTGGTTTGAGACGATTGCCTGGACTATGTTTAGGTTTATACGTTACACATGGCTGCTCTGCCTCCCAACAACTGGACCACATTGGCCTTGTGGTTTGGGAGATAACAGCTCAAATCACACCCAAAGCCTTTCACCAGAATAAGCAAACATTATGTCCTAAAGAGTCTTTCTCATCCATAAAGCTGTTGAATGTGTTGAAATGGATTATTAGGAATGTGCTCTCACTGTGTTCACATTACAGATTTTTGTTGAAAGCTGTCAGGAGTTCATTAGAAATGTAAAAGGGTTTATTTGCTGTTTAGCCGGGAGCAGAAAGGAAACTCCAGTCTTTGGGGGACTCATGGCACTACGTTGACCCTATGAGCTTCAAGTCCTGACTCCTCTTCACCTGTCTTAGATAATACATTACTACGATCCAGATTCCTTGGAAGCAGGAGTGACATTGCTGAGTGACAGGCTGATGTGGGCTCATATTGATGAAATAGAATCACACATTAGGCTACAGATGATTTCTTGAATATCTAAAAAGCGGGAATTTGGGTGAACCCATATGAGGCAGATTATGTTTTCTAAAAAAAAACGTCCCAAAGGATGTGATTCTGGATCAAAAATACATTCCCCCCCTATGGCTGCAGTATGTGCTAAAGTAGCAGTGTGTGCAGGGCTGGCTGGGCTATTTCAGTGCGAGGTTGAGGCTGAATGAAGGGGTTTTGAATGCCATGGCTATAATGATGTGGCCTTGTGGATGGGATGGACAAAAGCAGGCCACTAATTTTGGTCAGACTTGGGGCCAGAAGCAGACAAGACACACCCAAGTGAGATGATGCTGGATATGAAACACGCTTCACATGCTTCCATCCACCAACTCCACCTCCCCTGAGCATTTATGCTGCAAAAGAAGAACAACTACATAATGTGCTAGAATATATAGCAAGTTTCTCTGGCAACACTTAAATTTACATCTGAGATGGCATGTTTATCCTCTTACAGCCTCACTGAGCAGCAGGCCACCCTGCAGCCCACTGCAAACAATATCAACCTTAACAAGGTATTTAGTCTAATATTGAGCCTTAAAATCTTCTGTTTGCCTTAAACAAGTGGAAAGATCTGCCACTGAGGTGATATAATTTCACTTGTTTTGAGAATTTTCTTCAAACAAGTGACAATATCTTTGAGACAGATCGCTCCCGTAGTGTCAAGATTGGCTCAAGAAAACTCTCAAAACAAGTTGATTTGTATTGGAAACATGTCACATTATTTCATCCACTGCCAGATTTTTCATATGTTCTAAGACTAAATGACTTGTTAAGATAGTTTTTGTTGTGTACAGGCTTTTTTTTTCAGCACACACAGCTACATCCCAACATACCAACACTGCAGATACTGTTTGGAGGTCTGCAGTTTATTGATGCTGTTGCAAGAAATCAAAACTCCATTTTTGTATTATTTGAGTTGAAGGTTTACATGATAGTTTATGACGAGATCAAATTTTATGACCTTTGCCTGAAAGTTGTTTAGCTTTCCGGCCTCTAGAGGCTGCTATAACTTTGATACCTTTACTTCCAAGACCCCACCTTACAAGACCACCACTACTATTACTACTGTAGTACTGCTACAACTACTACTGATGTATAGTACTTTTCTTGACAAATGGCATCTAATTTTGCAGGCAATTTGGTGAATGCTTTAATCCAAAGCTCCTCGCAGTACCATACGTGCATTTTTAAGCATGGGTGGCCCCAGTAGGAATTGAACCTCTAACCTTGGCATTGTTAGTGCCATGCTCTACCCGTTGACCAAACCATTCATCTGGAAAGTCAAATACCCAGTCTGTCAAAGAGCAGGCTGTAGACGTGTGTGAGTGAATGAATCAATGAAATTAAAACGGTTACATGATCTTACATATATGGCAGATCTTCAATTCACTTGATTGAAGAGCTGAGGAATCAGCTGGATCTGAAAACCAAATTCAACTATATTTTTTGGGTCAGGTGTGCGTGTCAGTATAGTAGTAGTAGTAGTAGTAGTAGTAGTAGTAGTAGTAGTAGTAGTAGTAGAAGAAGAAAGATTTATCTTGGGTAAAAAAGGGAGGAATCAGCATGCGCCACCTTGTTTCAAAAGATTTTTGCCCGTTAGCAGATTTTTCTCCACTGGATTGAATGACCTATAATCTTAACAATTTGCAGTGTAAGCCTACAGCATGGTTGTATTGGTTAATAATAAACTTGAGGTGAGACAGGGGGAGGGGGGGGTCTGTAGACCACAAGTTCAGTACTGGTTTCCTCTTCAAAGGAAGCATGCAGTCTCTAATTGATCTAAACCACAACCACCTTCAAATTAACTATATGGTGGCCTGAATTCAGCTCGTTAGTACTAATAACTTATTGACCTTCATCTAGTTGTGCAGAAATGGAGGCTGGATGTGCTCAACTCAAAAACTAAAGAGAGAGACAGGTGGAAGAAGGATGGAAAACGTGCACAAACTGGACAAATAGCCAAAACTTCTAATGAAGGATGTATAGCCGAAACATGTTCATTGTGACTGCTGAATAAACCCACAAAGTCATTCCACACAGCTGATACCCACTGCAGCCTACAAGCTGCTCCACACGGTGAGGTATTTAGGTTTCGTGGCTGCAGGGCTCTCCGGGTGTGGCACTTCTGTGCTCTCCCAAATAGAGGCAACCCACAAGCGCTCGCAAAGCACAACGTATAATACAGCCACTGTGGTTTGCCCTGAAATAACTCTTGCTTTTGAAAACGAGCCACTCTCTCGGGGAGAGGCCCCACCACATAATTAGTACTTAGGATGCCACTAAACTGCCCGGATTAAAATATGTTCACAAACCCGTAGCAGGTGGCCATATTTTCTTTCTTTCCTCCGGTTTGCTGATGGTCTTTTTTCCCTACAAGTCCCCTTTTTTCTGTTGTTGATGGTGACAGGTGTCAGGGAAGAGAGGGACTTTGGGAAACAAAGGAAGTAAGGCCCTGGGGGGGTTACATCCTCGGTATACTATAATGTGCAGACGTGAAATATGTCGGTCTCGTCTTTTTTAACCCTCATTTAACCAGGAATGTAGACTCCTTATTTACTGCAAAAGCCTGGGAATGTAGCTGCAGTGAGAGGGATGATTATATAGTTAGACACATTTACACCCAGGAGCTCAACCACAGCCTTGTGGCGCCTCGTCTCGCGTCTATGTCTATGTCTATCTTCTGGGGAAGTGCCTTGCTTAAGGGCACCTCAGTTGTTGAGTGTGGGGAGAGTGGGTCTTGTTCAATGCAAATGTTCTTTCTTGTGATTTTATATTAAAATCCAATTATTGTTACTCTGAAAACATCTCTTCTGGTTACTTCTGTACCAGTACAGTAGGTGACATCCAATAATATCAGATTTTTGAACATTCCCTCCATTCTGCCCCTCCCATCAAATAAAACTGCCTCTCTCTCCCTAACCTTTTCTCACTCAAGCCCCACTTGATAATCTCAAGTGTTTGTGGCCCACACATCCAGCAACAAATAATACTATCAAAACAGTCTGGGAAGTGAGGGGCAGCCCTGCAATTTCATCCAACAGGTGTAAAATTGACAGATGTAGCCTACTTCACAAACTAGAACAATTTAGGGCAAAAATACACCGTTCAACACAAGACAAAATACATGATTTCAATACAAGCTGAAATGTAATAATTTCAACAAACAGGTTGGTTTATCAGTTGATGGTGGGACGCTTGTGGATGGTGAATCTATCTAAGTGTTCCTGATGCAAGCCACCTATCTATATTTATCTATATCTATCTATATCTAACTGATAAACACACTTCACGTGCATCTCAAAATGCAAAGCACATTGATCGCGGTCTGTCAGTGTAGCCCATAAGTTCCTATCTATCGGTTTGTTAGGGATTATGCATTTTTCATGGTTTTAAAAGAAAAATACAATGAAATTTGTTTTAATTTTTAAAAAATCTATATGTTTTAATTATAAATGTAACAGTTTGCCAATGACTTGGTGGCCTACTTGCAGTACCTCAACATCCCATTGGCTGACTGTTGAATGATCCCTCTCCATGTTATGTCCCACCCCTGCATCCTGTTTCAACCAGAAATATCCTCTCAGAATGACGTGTATGTCATATGAGGGGACAATCAACACTCGTCAACTCCTAATAACTGTCACTGAAAAATAAGCACTTATTAAAACTGGAAAATGTTCTTTGCACATTCCAGCCACAAGCTCACTACCTCAACCAGAGATCAGGGACAGGGAGGGAAGGCCGTACAAGAGATGCCATCTTAGACTCAAAATGTTACTCATGCCAACGTGCCCGTGCAAGGCACAGACCGGGGACACGACATCTTCCCAATTTCCTAAAGCCATAATTCAGTTCATTGCAACATTTCCAGTTTTCCATATGTTTACCAGATGTGAATTCATAAGCTGTCAACCTCCAGCAGTTCTTACCCCCCGAAGGTTATGTTCACCGGCCATTTTGGCTTCTTTTTCAGCCTCACTTTAGCCATAATTCAATTTTGCAAATATGTAATTAAAAAACAACAACAACTTTAACTTTTGTGCCTGTATAACACTATTAGTTGCCAATTCAAGTGCATTTTGTTTTTGCTTGGAAAAAAAAGAAAGTTACCATAATTGGTGGACCATAATTATGGGGCTGCTTGATTGTACCATTTTTTTGACATGCCTAACTATAAATAACATATCATGAAAGTAACAAATTTGAGGTTATAGCTTAGTCACTGAAAACAAGACTGAGCCTGTGTAGCAGATATTGTGATGAAGCTGACGGTTGTTTGATGCGTACACCAGATATGATCCTTCGCAGTGTTCTGGATTTTATACCTGAAGTAATGTGCACTATATATATTTTTTAGCATAGGCTGACACTATCCCTTCTTTCTATGGTATACAGGCATGTGTATTTTTCAGATCACACAGTATAACATTACCTGTTGATTCCATGCAACTTATGGCATGGGGTTAACTTACAATTGACAATTCACAGTACATGTACTGTATGTGTACTTTATTGGGGCGACTGTAAAACATGCACACATGTTTCTCCTGCATCTATTCTACATATTGCACACAATTCTCCTTTGAATGTTTTACTGTCGAACAAAATGAGTATGTCTTAACACAAAAAGTCTAATATATTTCAACTGATTAGTTACCAGACCATTCATTGTGAACTTACAGTAGAATAAGTCCAACTTGAACTTGAATTCCTAGAAAACCAACATTACAGTACAAGGAACCCATAATAAAAAGTCTAACCAGCTAGAAATAGAACCTGTACAGCAGATCTACCAAACATGCCTCCAGTCTCCAGTGTGATCATGCGTGAATCGGAAGTGCTACGTAAAGAAAAACCATTATCTGAGGATGTACCATGGCCACACACTAAGCCTGACTGACAGTATCCTGTGTGCTGGTATCCTGGGGTGTCAGTATTTCTAGTATTTCATCCCACTTTGAAGGACTGCATGCAAAAAGAAATCTGACCTGCAGACTTTGGTGGTATGACTTAGCGGTGGGTGCAGCCTACTGGCCAAAGGGGGAATGTACCTAAATTATTAGTGCAAACAGGTGGGTTTTGTCCATTGCACGATTGTATGGGTTGGATGAGGCAAATATACTGCAGGACTAATATAGCCCTTTGTTTAGTGGTTAGTCTCTCTCTCTCTCTCATTATTTTTTTTAATCTATTGCTTGTTAATGTACATATACACATATATGTACATAATGTATGAGACATTTTGTTTATCTTATACTGTAGTTAATGAGATTGTGCAGTTAAGAAAAGCTTTTCCAAAACAACTGAAAGGGGTTTTAGAATGGCAAAAAATATACAATAATCAATGATAAAACCAACTAGCTTTCAACAGAGATGGTGCCTTTTTGGAGGTTTTTCTGCAGGATTTAAAAATAGCCATCTCTGGTTCAGAGGCTCATTGCTGCTCTGCTTGATACAGATCCCTGTAAAGCAAATGACAAGATCTCCTCCAGCAATCAGATATGGAACCCAGAGCCATGTCGAATCTGTGTTTATGACATGGGGGTTGTGGTGTGTGAGGACGTGGTGTGTGAGGAGCTAGGTGACTGCCAGACAGCTGTGACCCCAGAGGGCGAGTGTTGCCCCGTGTGCTCGTCTGCAGCAGCAACCCCCAGTAAAACCACTAAAGCAGGTAAAGGGAAATGACTGCTGTTGTATCTCCCTACTTCCCCCATTTAGGGAATATATTCACTGCCTTACGTTCCCTCTCAGTTGGTATAACACATCAATATGGGGCTTTTACAATCACATTTCAACAATTCTGGCAGTATGATTGAGGAGTCTCCGGGGAAACTCTTTGTTCCCTTTTTTATTCATATATGGCTTCTGCATTTAGCTGAATCTGTTATCCAGAGCTGTGAGCAGGTACAGTAGGGGATCAGTGTCTTGCTCAAGGACATGTCAGCAGGATGGATGGGAGTTTTAGTTATGCAAACATTTGTCAGATACATAGCTGCTCTGGAGGCAGAAATAATCTCATTGGTTGAGTTAAACCTCAGTGGGCGGAACCCAATATTTGGAAATTGCAGCAACAGAGCAACTCTCTGTAGCTGAGTGGAAAGTGGTTTCCTCTGGAGGCACTGCTGGGTTTGATGCAAAGTGAAGGGCAATGCAACAGACGAATAAATGCCACACTGACAATATTCATGCTCAGACGGCTGGCAGGGTCTCTCTTGTTTGCAGTATTTAAAGGATAATTCCGGTCATTTTCAAAGTTAACTCTATTTCCTCATGTTAGTGGTGTGTTTCTGACTTATGGGTACAAAAAGTTTTGAAATTGGTCCGGTAATGACGTAGCTATGGAAAGCCGTTTTAACATTTAATCAAAACAATTGATACAGCAGGATTGGTCAGTTGAATTTGATATCAAAATTCGGAAACTTGATATCAAAATTGGGAAACTTAATATCAAAATTGGGAAACTTGATACCAAAATTGGGAAACTTGATATCAAAATTGGGAAACTTGATATCAAAATTCGGAAACAATATCAAAATTCAAAAAACCTTGATATCAAT
>CABFOS010144547.1:0-16293 GCA_900660315.1 Diretmoides pauciradiatus
GTCGCCAGACACCCCAGCGCCGTCAGACTCCGGTTTTCCACATCATGGTTCCAGGTGGTGTGGCACCGAGGTCAAAGTGGAGACCTGCGCATAGAGGTTTTTAAAGTGCCACAGGGGGTGCGCGTTCCTCAGTAGCACTGCTTGGCTGTAGAGGGGTGGATTCCAGTGGCTAGGGAAGCCCTAGACGACCGGGACTCTTCCACAGTTGCAGGAGGCTGCCGGAACTCCAGCTTGTCGGAGGACCGCCTATCGTGCGTCGCCACACACGTTGGTTTGTCTTCAGAGTGGCCTTCTCCTTGATGGGTTGCCTCTCATGGCTATGAGCCCCATCTGCCCGCTTCGCCAGCTACGGCAGTGTGGGATCACTCTTAGTCTGGCCTCTACCCTTTGACCAGTTCAGCTTGGGTAACCCTGACAGGAGTACGAGACTCCCGCTGACATAGCTCTAGGGGTCATGGAGACGCGCAAAGTGCCTCACCACGATTAGGTGATGATCCCATCGAGACACACACACACACACACACACACACACACACTATACAATCCACTTATCTTCCAGCATTTACCATAACTGCACTATTTTACTTATTTGCTCACATTTAAACAATGTTGCTTACTTTTTATATATTTGTAAATAATGTGCATATTTTTGATATCCTTTTATAGTCATTGCAGTTACCTTTATTCTATAGGGTTTTTGCACAATCCTGCAAGCATTGCCACTTGCATGTGCATGTGACAAATAAAGTTCTTGAATCTTGGAACATAGCACCATCCACCATCGTTGAGCTGTTGCGTGTGGGGCAGGGATACTGTAGATGGGGAGTCCCGTAAGTACAGGCTGGAAAGTGAGTTTTGAAAGCCAGAAATGGCAGTACCTGGTGAAGTAATTGTTGAAGCATTGGTATTGATCAGCCTAGCCAACCTCTGTGGATATATTAGTCATTTTGTGCTATGGGACAGTAAAAAATCGCAGTTGCTGCACCTTTAAGTTTCAATTCATCACGTCTTGCTGGCAGAGAAGTTTTCCCATACCTGACTGACCTACACTGACCTGAATTTTATTTGAGAATAGGGTGAATCTACAACATCTCAATTAGGCAAGGGGGGGGCATTCTTTTCTACTGCATTATTAGTTTGATTGGTGTCCTTTTTTGGGGTGTACTGTATTTAACATATTTCCTAGTGCAGCTTTAATGGTCAAGTTAAAACAAACATACAAATTGCACTACAATCCCCAACAGAGCATTATTTATGGGCAGAAATATCTGACACCAGAAACTAAATTTGAATAATTTATGTTTGAATTTGAATTGCGCAACTTGAATAATTACCGGTACATTGAAAAACTGAATCTGAATAGCATAATTTGAAATTAAATTTATTAGTCTGGAACTAAATTCCAATAAACTTGAAACTGAATGTAATATTATGAAATTGAATTAATTTGTTCTGAAACTATTTAATCCTCACTGAAAATTCAACTCTCTATATACTTCCACATCCAGTTCTCACAATTCAAATTCAATTCTTGCAATTCAATTTTAGTTTACTGAGACACACATCCGGTATTTGAGGAAGAGCAATCGAGTGACGATTCCCAGAACTCCTTTTCATTACTGTAACAACTATTTTCTCTCAACGATGCCAAGGATATCAACGACCAACAGGAGCTAGATATTTCGAAAGCCTAAAGTGATTTCTCTATAATGTGGTATGTAAAACCTGTATGTGGCAGACTGAGGGGAGGAGGTGGGTGAGGCATAGGCTGGATACAGAGAGAGTTGAGTCAGTGGAGAGTGCTAATAGAGACTATACCAGTGACTTTATATACGGGTTGTGTACAACCAGGTGCCACGGTTGAATTAAAAATAAAGTACACTAATAATAATACAACAAACATGATTTCAATATGTTGCAAATGACACATCTATCGACAGTGCCATAGATCTGTCAGTCCTATTCTTCAAAATATATATATCCATAATTGAATAACTCTACATGTGAAGTTCAATAAAGTTATGGGTTAAACAATACAGAAAGTAAGTTTAAAGTAACGCATATTTAGTACTATTCTGGCAGATTGTTTTTATGGGGGAGTACCCCCCACACACAGTTCTCAAACCAAACGTACACCCTTGCCATGGGTAATGGCTCACTGTCACCCGTGTTGGACGCCCCCTCAAATTGCGAGGGGTCGAGCAGTTCTGGAGCACCATCAGACTGCTCATCACTTCTGCTCATTTCGAGCATAGAGAGAGAGAACATCAGGTTGAACATTATTCCCCTCCTGGTAATCTGCCAGGGGAGGATCCCTTCAAGTGTCCTGGCCCCGACATGGTATTTTTAGCAGGACACCGAGCCTCAACTCTACCCAATCTCTCTGACAGACCAGGTATAGCCGCTACGATCTGCAGCTGAGTGTCACACTGCTGACCCTGGTCTCCCAGAGCACCAGCTGGTCTATGTGAAGGCTGGGGAGCATGTCTCTTACCTGGGCTCGGCCTCTGCCTACGATCAGGGGAGCGCTTCCAGTAATATTTCCTCGAAACATGTCCCCCTTCATTTAGCTACGTGGGTGGAGGCTGCACTGCCCCAGACTGCTCACCCGCCTTGTCCTTTGAATGCGCTCCTCCACAGGCAGTCCAACTGCTGCCCCACGCGGGTTCTCAATATTCTCCAATAAATGTGCCATGCCTAAACAGGAAGGGCATTGACGATGGCCATCACGGGGGTCCATGACACCCCGGCAAAAACGACACACAATTTTTTGCATTCATTTTTTTGTACATTTTCACACAAACTGAAAATAAACAGCAGTGCCCAACAGCCACGAATAGCTGAAAAGGCGGAACCAGAGCTGGCCAGAGCCACAGCTGGCCATGGTAAAATAAATGTAAATCACCTGAAAACACCCACTGTATCCATATAATGGCATAGGGGGAAGCGATCAGAAGCCCACACACTGCGAACAGGGGCTAAGGGCAATACAATTAGTCAGCAGTGCCCAACAGCTACGGATAGCTGAAAAAGGGAACCAATAGTCAGGTCGCTCACAGCTGGCCACAATCACTTCAATATAAAAGGTGAAATGAATGTAAATCACCTGAAAACACCCACTGTATGCATATAATGGCATAGGGGGAAGCAATCAGTAGGCCACCCACCGCAAACAGGAGCTGAGGGCAATACAATCAGCACTTAACAAAAGTAGTGTGAACCAGGCTTCTGGATAATGTAGGGCAGGCCTATTCAATTAGTGGCCCGCGGGCCGGATACAGCCCGTCTGAATTTTTCTAATGCCCATGCAAGAATTCCAAAAAAACAAAAACAGGCTGGCATAAAATCTATTACACATCTGGACACAGTAGATGACGACATGCAGCTTTTTAACTTGGTTTGGGATCTGCCAATTAACCCAAAGAAGAAGATTGGCGGCAGCAGGTTTCTAAAGCAGCTTTCAGCACCTATCAATCAAATTTTGGGATGAGAATTGAGAGAAAAAAACCTACTAACGTTACAATGAACGCAGATGAAAAATTAAACTGACTGCATGTTTTGTGTAGCGTACACAGTTCTTATTAAATAACCCACTCAAAGTAACTGTAAAAATGTTGTTAAAACGCACCCAAACTTTGTCCCATACAAGTCCCGTTAGTTAAAAAATAGTAATCTAATGTTGAAATCCGGGTTGAAATCAGCAGGACGAGGGTTGCATACGGTTAACATTATGATGTGTCCAAGGTCTGTCAGTAAAATAAGTATCAGGCGTAAAGTTTGCCTAAAAAAAAACGTCATCATGATGTGTTCAGGGTAACATTAAAATTGGAAAATCTAGCTTTTGGCGAGAAACTTGAATAAATACAGTTGTTTGGACCTAATAATAGAAATGTATACTTGGAAGTGTTGAGGATATTATAAACAGGCCTACTGACTGTCTGATGGATACTGTTTTACTATTCATATTGTTTTCTACATTTGTTGATATTGTTAGGAATGATAGGTAGGGTTATAATCCCCCTTTTTCCCTCTTCCTTATTTCTTTCTTTAACACTTTTTGGACTGGTTTTCAATGAAAGAAGAGGTGTGGTTTAGCTGGATGGTCACATGACGTCATAGAGGTGCGTACGCAGCCTCTGGAGCAGTTAACCAATTAACGTCATTCAGGTGTGACCGGTGGTACATTTAAAGAACAGCTGAGACTTACCTTTTGAGGATCTGCTGTCCAAACAACAAACTGAACTAAAAGTACCGCAGACTGAGCTTGCGGCCAATGAGAGCTAAAGACCGGAGCTGACGAGGCCTTGTCGTTCCGAGGGAAATCCGCTACTACTGCCGGTGGACCGAACAACAGCCCTGCCATGCATACATAAGCTAACTACCGCTACACCATTGCTCCTCTGTGGAAACCAGTCCATGTTTAGTTGTTTATTTGTTTATTTCTTTGTTTATTTCCTTGCTTTTCCCTATATACACACTTTAGGTTAGGACTAAGAGTTAGCCTTGAGCCCTAGACGCTAATCAGTATACTTGTCCCTAGACCGGTTGACTCTAGTCCGTAACACAATCAACAACCAATTAGACCCATACTGTCCTGTTCTGTCCTCCAAGCCCCCATCAGCGCTCCCACTAACATCAGCAGCTGCAATGTGACTCTGAACTCAGTGGTACTAGTGTGGTCCTCCCTCCCAGAAGAAGACATCAGGGGTTTCCTGCTGGGGTACATCATCCACTACGCCGAGTACCCCAAGACGGACACAAACGCAGAGAGAAGTAAGCGATCCACTCACGCACATATTTTGTTGTTGTTTCAGACAAGAGACTTTAAGTCCAGACGAGTGTACAAATGAGCTCATGTCATTTTCACCAGGGACAGCATCGTTCGTCTGCAGGTTGAGTGCAGTTGCAGGAAGCCTTTAAATACAGTATTCTCAGGATTTCCTGCAATCCACCTGATATTTTTAGTGCTGCCTTAGTCTCTGGAGGTTTATTTCACACTAAAGCTAACTTTAGAGTTGCAGTAAAGCTTCAGTGGCGAGCGTTGAGCTGCACTTGTAATGGCTCATTTCCCTCTTGCTTGCAGACGTAACGGTGGACCCAGGATCAAACAGCCACGAACTGAGGGATATAAAAAGCGATACAGCGTACCGGGTTCAGATGTCAGCTTTCACCCGGGCGGGAGCAGGAGCACGAAGCACAGCAAGCATTTTTAAAACAGATCCTCAAGGTGTACATATTACTACAACCACCATTTCATCTACCCATTCATTAAAAAAAACCTTGAACCGTCCTTGTGTAGATCTTCTCCTCGCCAATTAACTTGCTGTTTTCCTTCCATAGCTTATTTAACTCTCGGTGGTGCTGCTATAATCTTTGTGGTCGTGGCCACTGTGCTGATATTTGGATCTCCATTGTTAAAAAGGTAAAGTACATCCGTCACTGAAATCAACAACCCAGTAGCAATTGAATAAAAGGAACTGGATCAATATTGTTAATGTATTGTATGTTGGGGGAGGTGCGCCTCCTGCTCCCACATGCGATACTGCAGGCATGAAATATCTGTGGACCTGAGTCATCAGTAAAACATGATCTAGCACAGTTTTTGCATCATCAAATAACTTATTGACAGGAATAGTGATACCTGAAGTTAGCACAATATCTTCAGGGGCTCTGAGTGTAGAAAATGCAGAATACAATACATATATTTAATAAAGTATAAAAACTTCTCATTGTGGTCATAACTATATATCATGCCATATTTCCCCCCCAGAGCAAAACAGATTCTGTGGCCGAACATACCTCACCCCGGCAACAGCAATGCAGTGCAGAAAATAGAAGCTTCCTGTGAGCTGGCAAGTACCTGTTTTGCTCGAGTGTTTTTGATAACAGTAGATCTGTTAGATACCACTTCACATCCATATCCCATTCATATCAGAGACTATTTTGTTTCTCTCTCTTTCTCTCAGGAACTCCTCGAACCCATCAGCACTCAGAACTTAGAGGACTGGGACACAACTAGTCTTCACATCGTTGAGACAGGAGCTGAGACGACCCCCGTTGGCTCGTTGCCATCAGCGTCGCCAAATCTCCTCCACCACACAGAGGCTGAGGAAAGCTCAGACTCGGAGCCTCCGTCACCAGATGCGACTTGCGACTTGTTCCAAACCGATAGAAGGAATGCCATCGGACCCTTATCGGACGTGGCTGCAGCCGCATCCTTGGGCGCACAAAGGCAAGCCTGTCCAACTTTAAGTGACTATACGACCATGGAGATGTTTCAGCAGGCGACGCCTCAGAGCGTTCCAGCTGGTATGGCGACGGTCAGCCAAGCCACGGCGCTGCAGCCAGAGGACGCGGACCTGACTGTGACGAGATCAGGACTGGACTACGTACGTCAGTTTAGTACCAGTCCAGTTGAGAGTAGCGGGGAGTTTACAGCTTTTTTGTAGAAAGTGTTTGGAATGGGACTTTCTGCAGCCCATAGACTACAACACACCAGGACACGTGTTAACCAGGTAGAGTCTGAATGTTCAAATCAAATGAGTCCCCTTATTGCACTGCGAGAGACTCAGCAAAGTCAGAAGTACTACCAAGAAAGTGGGTTATAAGGGTTATGACTTTTTTTGAATCAAGACAATCAATCATAGTGATACTACAACTTCAACCATTCAAAAAGCAGATGGGTTACAACTGTCAAAATAAAGGGCAGACTTAATGCAGGTGTCAAGACACAGATCAACTGAATGAAAAGTCTCTTTATTGGGATCTTTTTTGGGGGGAACGTATCATATCATTTAGTTAAAGGTACAAATTTAGGAGGATCGACTACATACATCCAAGCTCTTCATAAAACAGTACTACCAACCCTTTACACCAAGTCACCTCAGACATCTAGAGCCCACCCATCACAAGTGAGCCATCACGATACACACGATTATAAAAAATAAAGTTCTTCACATACTTATTAAAGATGTCAGTTAATTGTGTTGGAAATGACCTTTTACCAAACATTATCACAATGTCACCACTTCGAGCTGCGGTCTTGCATACGCGTCTTTAAAAAACAAACAAACGAAAAAACAGGAAACTGGTCTGTTAAAGTCATAGAAACAGGATTTGGCTGAGAAAGGAACTAAAGTCGATTCATTCTTAAATCCTTTAGCAAACTAAAAGTTTTAAAAATAAACCCAAGCTTTGATAGAAACTCTTAAAACACTGTTCTCAAACTGGGGGGCAGATCGCAGATACCAGTTGTTTTGTTTTTAGCACGTTACTAAATAATGGCTTCATTAACACCAAAAATGACAGAAAAATTTGACAAGCTGAAAAAAAGATGTTAAAAACAATCACAATTGTAACGCAAATCTTCCGTAAATATTCAATCTCTATTCTGCTATTCGTTACAGAAGACAATAGCACTCACGATACTTCAATAGAACTTCTGGATAGCTCAAGCCGTACAACATCTCCGTTTACCTAAACAAGAAAATTCAGGTTGCATCTGTCTTTACATCTCCATATATTTAATCAGAATATTTTGTACAATCTTAGTCTAGGCACTTTTTGACTTGTCTGTGCTTGCAAGCCATCTGTTGACCTGTGACATATATCGAGTTCAGCCTCTTCTAGATTGGCATTGTTAGCACTGTTAGCCTATCTGTCATGCTGCCTTGAGTGATACAGTATGAGCTGACAAGACATTTTGCACAACACCACCATTTTACAGTATAGGCCTGTATAATATCTATGAAACAGTAAATACAAATTGTCTCACGGCATCACATCAACAACAGGAAAAGGAACATGGTACATTGACTGTGATCTTGTTGCAACTACTAGTGACCAAAACACACAAAAAAAGCTCAGCATGTAAGTGTACACCCACAAAACGAGGAAATCAAGCAATGCATTCATGAAATCAAAATATGCAAATATATAAAAAACCTGCACACCTTTTGTTGTATATTCTAGTGGTACAACAGGGGCCTGCGTTCTCTGTTACAGCACTTCAAGTCATGAAATCAAAACTGTATGTTACACATGTAACCCGGGTTTCCAAATGACAGGAAAAGGTGCAACATAGAGAATATGGTAAACATGTCTTCACAGACCACATGCAGTCTTTGTACAATAACACCCAAAGGGCAAATGAGCGTTTGATACATCACGTTCATCCCTGCACCACGCTGAGGGACTTTGGAGGGGCGTCGTATTGTTACACTCCTTCACCTCATTCAGGGAACATGGGTTACATACGCAACATAAAATTTCCTTTCATTCAGTAAACTTGTGCAAAGCCAAACATACCATGACAACCACAGCAAGGCCAGTGTGGTAGACTAAAAGGGGAAAGGGTGGGTTCGCCCCATGCAGCCCCACAGATACTACAGGCAGTGAGAGGCAGGTGTATGTGTAAAACAGCCTAAGAGGCGTGCCAGGTTCTTTTAGAGTACTGAAGTGTGGTCATTGGCAGGATAGACAATGTTTTTGTTTTTTTTCCCATCATGGAAATGTCCACACAAGTCACAGGCAAAGCTAGAATTAAAATCGGTCTCCAAGCTGCTGGAGATCTGTGAGAATCAAATGACACTTTGGGGGATTTTGGGCTTTTGTTTGAAAGCCTGGGAGTTTTGGACAGGCGGACACTGGGGGGTGACTAGGATGAGTCTAGATGCTTCCCAGCTGGTTCAGGCTCGAAGGACTTAACCCTGGTTCAGGCAGAGGCCCTGGACTTGGAAGTCATTTTGGCTAGCTGAGGCTACTATGGGTGGGTTTTTTGCAGGCTGTACTAGATTCCCCAGGGCCCAGCTTTACAAAACTTTCCTGACAGGATTTCAGTCATCAGATTGGATCGAATCTTACAGTTGGGTTTTTCACAACTATTGAGTTTCTGATTGTTCAGATTGGGGTTTAGAAATCCAATCCTCCCTTTAGACAAGCTCAAATGTTAAAAGGCAGAGGATAGACAAAAATAATCTTGATCTGCTGGGAAGGTGCATTCAGGATACACTTGGACACAAAGACTAACTTAACATTTTTTGTTTTATTTACTTTTCATTTCCTACTTGTGCAGGTAAGTGAATAAAAGCAACATACAAACTGTCTTAAACGTTTTCATTTAGTTGACTGATGTCTTTTTGGCCGAACAACATATTTGTACCAGTATTTGTCCAACAGACGGCACGGCGAGTCTATTTAAAGACTGAAAACGTGAACACGTCTTTCTGGCAAATTTAAGACATAAAAGGTAGCCGATCATTATATGCTGCTAATTTGGGGGAAGGGGAACGCAGGCCTGCACCAGCTGATCCAGCTGCTGCAAAAGCAGGGCCGCGAGCCAAATCACATCAAGTCAACACGTCTGTGGCACCACAAAAAGATGCAGGTCACAGTACCGCCAGCGTTCAACTAGGAGCTTGATTATGCACAGGCCTGCCAGTATGAGGCTCTTTATTCCAGACATGTGAATCAAAACGGGAGTCATCCATCATCATGTTGACTTGCTGAGAACAATTATCTATCACTATGTTGTATGTTATTGAGAAGGTTGCATGTGATGTGATGGCAAGAATTCTGTCAACTAAGGTGACGTGGGGTTTTAAAATCTGGCCCATCCTGCTGCAGTGGTGTTTGTTTCATAAAATATAAACAATAGTAATGTAATCTATGTTCAACATGCCGGCGGCGTTTTCCCCACACACATCTAAATCCACCCTGAAGCCACCAGCAGGATCAAGAATATTCTGAGATTTTCGTATCCAAACTTTCCTATTCTCTGCATTTGAGTTTTAAAAGTGCCAGAAAACACATTTAAGATTAAAAGTGGGATTGGATAACCTAATCCTAATCTGGATGCTCAGAATCTTAGTTATCAGGTATTAAATACCAATTATTTGGAATAGTTTTGAAAAACTCTCCAACCTAAAACAGATGGATATGCAAGATCCAATGTTGTTGAAAAGTGGGGACGGCAATTTGTTTATCTGCTAAAAGGCAAAATTTGACAATTTTTTCTCAAACTTGTTCACATACTTAAATGTATTATTTCTGTTAAAAGCTTTTTCAAGCACATTGAGACAATTTAGTCCTGGAAAATTAGTCCCGAGCTACACAAAGTGAAAAACTTTGTTGAACCCACCCATTCTAGACAAATCACACTTTTTTGTTGTGAAAACACAATTTGGATTTGTTGTTGACAGCAACGTGAGGACGATTTTACTGACCAATGACCAACTTCAAAACAGAAGCCCTGAATAACTAGATGAATTTACTTGCAGTTACTGTTTGACTTTGCAATGCTGCTCGGACGCATGAAGATCGACAACCTGCCAAGTGGACATTTCATTGCTATGAATGGATAAGCAATAGAAACAACTGAGACAAACGAGCAACGTTTGTGACAAAAAGCAGCTAACCACTAAACACGGTTTTAGTGGTTACTAAGGTGAGTACGTTCAGTTTCTGTCAGGGTTCACTTTGCAACTGCAGTAGGCTGCTACGCTTACGTGAAACCTTTCCAATTACCTGGATTTCTGCATTAATTGCTCCAAAAATTTGGTCCAATCTTCTTCCCAAGTCATAACACAAGATAAACAAACAAGTAACACACAAGCAATTGTACTCTTTTTTTATTATTGAAGACATTATTTAAGCATTCACAGTCGTGGGTTTAAAAGTAAGAACCTTTAGATTTAGCAACATTCCAACGTGTGACTTGTCATCAGTTGAAGCTGTTCTGTCATAGTTTTAATTTAGTGTTTGTGGTTATTGTCATGCGAGACGCCTGCAGATCCGTAGCTGCAACCCTGGAGGACTTTGTCGCCTCCTTCAGCATTGTGCGGCGCTATTGCAGTGACTTTTTACAATACTATATAATGTCTTCAGGAAATGCATGGAAAAGTACACTTGTGTTTGTGTGCCATTTGTTTATTCAGACTGTGTTCATCTATATATATATTCATGACTGAAGATTAAATCACATGGAAGGATTCATTAATGCAAAAAAAAAAAAAAAAAATCCAGGTAATTCCAAATTCATTTTCTATACACTGACCAACTTTCTGAACCACAGATGAGCCGGATGTATGAGAAACACTATTAACCACGTTACAACAGCTGCCTGTCCAAACTGCTAAGGAATTTAAAAACAAAAACAAATTATTGCTGTAAAAAAAGGCTTGGATTTAAATTAATACTCCATGAGGTTAAAAAAAGTCTGAATGTTTAACTGCAGAAATGCCATAAATATTGCTTTTGCATTTCCCCTCAGTTGCTACTGTAAAAACACTTAAATTATGGGGTCCGTGTAGACACGTTTCCAGTGTTTGATGTGTTGCACGAGTGTACTGTATGAAAGGGAACCGAAAAATCAGGTTGTTCAACAGGAGGAGGAAGGATGGTGAAAACACACGGCTGTGCCTGACTACGCGGCAGGTAGAGGGGTGTGTGTGCATGTGTGTGTGTGTCTGTATACGCACGCCAAGAGTGTCAAGAGAAGATCTGAAGCAACTCGTTCCCATGGTGTCCTAACAGTCACTTGGTGCTGTCTGTACCCACAGGGGGGGGGGGGTGATGTCCTCCTCAGTGCGTCTTGTAGCTGCCGTTGTGTTGGGCACAGGGTGATGCCGCCGTGTCCTCATTGGCTGACTCTTCCCTGTCACTTTCATAGTCTTCTTTTTCTTTCCTGCCGTAGTCCCTTTCCACCTGAAATGACACACACACACAATGAATCCAGACAACCGGTAAACAACACCGATCCGCCCAGATTTGAGGGAAATCTCATACTTAACTGTGTTTTCAATTGTCGTATTTCAACATCTGAGGAAAAGCCGGGTTGTGTTAGCTGCAGATACGGTGCCTTGCAAAAGTATTCAACACGTTTATAAAATAAAACCTCAGAAACCTTCAGGTAGAAAAGATAAAAAGGCAGAGACGTTGCAAAGGCCATACGTTTAATGTGTGACTGACGCTGTTGTTAAGACCTAGTTAATTGATCTAAAAACGTGAGATGCCGTCAGGCTCTGTCACAGCTCAGCAGATGACAGTGGTTGATTGGTTGGTCTACCTGTCGTGCCGCATTAAATGAGAAAAGTTGATCTACAGGAGAATAAATGTTTGAAAGCAGAATGCCTGAGAGCCTTACTGCATTATATTCCATTATATTTTGAATTGTCACCTGGTACCTGAATTTTGTGTTTTCCTTTACATAAATAAAAATATTTCCACCATAAATTGGTGCATTACAATTCACCAGAATGCAGGAAATGAAGTGTTTGACGCTCAAAATATCCTGGGGGATGACACCCAGACCCCCGCTTAATGTGTCCCCACCGATGTTCAAATGAAACCTACGCCACTGATAACACGAAACACGGTGAGTGGAATAACAATGACAATTGATCACAAATATGAGCCCCTGTGCCGTTTCAACTCGACTTTAAGGTTGAAAATACAGAAGGTGCAGTTTCAGTGGGGTTTTCTGGACCACTTTCTCTATTGATTTCTGTAATAAAAAATGGACTGGAAAAGAACCTGAAACTGCACCGTCTGAATTTTCAACCTTAATGGAAACAGATTATTTCTATTTTCTTTTAAACTTCAATACGTGGACTGTAGTGTTATCCATAAATGAACCGTATATCCCATGCTGTGTTTAAGTATTCTAATGGAGAGTCCACGCTACACCTTAAGATCCCATTAAGGGACTTGGTCTTTCAGCTTTGTTACCAAGTTTTAAAAAAGTTTGAAAGGAAACCAATGTTCAGAATTGCTAAATACAATCTATATATGACATCTGAGTAACGGTAATATAAAATGTTTGGCAGTATGGCAACTTACCCCAAAATAAAGCAAAGGGGTTGAATACTTATGCAAACCTGATTTCTGTTATATTATTTTCATCCCTCCACATTAATTTCAACACTTTTGTTCAATTTGATACAATACAGAACTCAGATGAAACCCCCCAAATAAATGTGTTGTGAAATAAATAATAGCACAAGAAAATGTGCAAAACGTTCAGGGGTTTGAATACTTTTCAATAAATACTATGAAATGAATACTATTAAATAAATTAATAGTTAATAATAATTCAACTGAAGTCTGAATTTGAGAATTTACATCAAGTCAAATGTACTTAAAGTACTTTTAACAAAACAACTTATCACAATTTGCTTTTCACATAAATAGAAGACACAAATAAAAAATCCCCTCACAAGGCCATGAGCATGAAGTATCCAGATGGTTATCACAGGACTAGTCAGAGTGAGTGACTGCCTTAGGGACTGTTTGCACGACAACGGTCCCTGCAGAAAACGGCAAACTTTTTTTGTGGATTGGCCTTTCGTTCACACAACACGTGAAAAAGGGGTTTTCAGAGCCTGAAAACGCAAGCTTTTGAAAACAGGTCCCAGAGTGGAACCTTTTGAAAACTCTTACCACCTCGTGTAAACCGGCACAAATGCAATTCTGTGAAAACAGTGACGACACGACCCCACTTGGCGCCGCCCCGTCCGCGGTGCGCGACTCTGTTGCCTGTCTCTGGGTGATGCCAAAATAAACAGGTAGATGCACGACCATCTAGTACAACACGTTCGGTCAGATCTAGTCAGCTGTAAGTGAAACCAGTTGAGACCAGTCCACTCCACACACCAACACATGCAGGAGGATGTTGTGGTAACTGCATAAAAATCTGTAATTAAATCAATTTTACACAGTGTCCTGGTTGGTGGCTACCAGTACTTTTGTTACTTTGATTTGTCTGATGTCAGATTGGACGCTTTCATATTGTTTGAATGAAGAAGATGAGTGAGCTGCTGTGCTACATTCTCCAGTATTTTTGAGAGGAACGGAAGATGTTGAGGGTTGAGGTTGGGCTTCTCCCGTGGTTTGACAGGTGCTGTTGTGCAGCCAGAGGAAAAGGAACAATTCACTATAGTAATTAGTGACGAACCTGGGAAAGGGAGCAATTTGTGCAATAATTGTACGTTCGTCTAAATGGCAAGCGGAGGATTTCGATGCATGAGAATTCATTATGCGGAATGGAAGACGTGTGGGGCTTTTCTGGTCTGACTGGGTCACAGTGCATCTGCGCGTCTTTCTCGTGGGAACGCTTTACTTTCAGAGGTGTGAGTTTCAACTCTTACATTGCCAACATTCAACACAACCACAAGTGGTGGCAAAACTCCAGTAGAACATTTCTTCGCCTGTCATTGATTTTTATCAATCTAAAAAGATGAAACGGGATTGGTCTAGAAAGTGCTAGGTTTTTTATCTCCGATCTATTCTGATAAGATCTTAAAGAGTAATCTTTCACAAGTAGGCGAGTGTTCATGTGTTATGATACTCAAGTCAGAGAGAAGAGGAAACATGGGAGAAACAGAGGGACCACATCATCATGTTCTTAGTGGTAAATCGCTTGACAGTCACAAAAAGTCATCACGTGACAGGTAAGTATTATAAGTAGAGTTGGGACCGATCCAATCCAATATCGGTATCGTGTTCCGATGCGTAATTCACGTATCGGATATCGGCCTGACGTCACCGATCCACGTACCGATCCAGATTCCGTACAATCAGTCTATAAACCAATTTTAAGCCCATAACCAAAACGTTTAGCACATAATTAGTAATTAAACAGCTCTACAAAGTTCCATCCAGCAGAAAATCAATAAGGTTTAAGCTTATCGATACAGATATGGAGTCTAGTCTAGTGGCTCCGTTAAACCTCCAGTCAAGAGTCACGTCATTTAAACCAAATCACTGGTGCACAAACAGACATCGATTGTCTAATACAGGGGCTAGTTTGTTGTTAAACCAGGTGTCAGATTACATTATGATGCGTTCATGGTCTGCTCAGTAAAATGAGCATTAGGCGAAGTTTTTTGAAACGTCATCATGATGTGTTCAAATGTAAAGTTAATGTTGGAAAATGTAACTTTTTGCGAGAAACTTGAATAAATACAGTTGTGTAGATATTCGTTAATATTTATTTCGCAATTCTTGCACTTTTTTAAAATAAATATTCACTTTAAAAAATTTCAGGTATCGGAATCGGTATCGGAACTGAAAAAAGTGAATCGGTGCATCTCTAATTATAAGTATATAGTAGAGGTCGACAGATAGGGGATTTTTAAAGGCTGATATAATAACGATATTTTGGAGCAGGAAAAAGCCGACAGTCGATTAATGAGACAATATTTTTTTTCATTATATCCTAAGGAAAAGTTTCCCTTTCATTGCTTAAATGAAACAGATATCTCACCTCTTTAGTGCCGTGATCACTGTTCAACTGTTTTAACTGAAGTGCACCGCTTGTCAATGTCACTTCAGAGTTCTGTCAACCAATAAGGATGAAGCAGGGGCGGGACCAAGACCCTGCTTCCTCCTCATTAAACTCCAACTGACTGATGAGCGGCTTCACACTAGATTCACCGTTCTAGTTCAGGGTATATGCAGGAATCTTGAGGTTAATTTCAATACCATTTTAAAGACCTTGTCAATATTTTTTAAGACCTCAGCGCCACATTGAGCTGTAACCGTTTACATCAGTGACACCTTTAACTTACACTTTTAGTTTGCGATAAAGACTATAGAGAGACTAGAAAGTGACTAGAAAGTGACTAGAAAGACTAGAGATAAAGACTATCATACAATAGAATTCAAATAGGCTAGGAAAAATGAAACCAAAAGGCAAGGTCTATTAAATACATACCGCCACTTTGAGCTGTAAACGTTTACATCAGTGACCATACATACATACATACGTTTACATCAGTGACCATACATACATACGTTTACATCAGTGACCATACATACGTTTACATCAGTGACCGTACAAACATACATACGTTTACATCAGTGACCATTAGGGATGGGGATCATTCATTTTTATTGATATTGATACCATTATTGAGCCTCCTTAACGATCCAAGTCTTATCAATACTACTATCAATACTTTTCTATTATTCGGTCCAAAGAAGTGTATTTATTCAAGTTTCTCACCAAAAGCTACATTTTCCAATTTTAATGTTACACTTGAACACATCCTGATGATTTTTTTACATTCACCATTCAACATTCAACACTCATTTCACTGACAGACCTTGAACACATCATAATGAAACGAGACGCGACCTCATTTAACTACTGCTCATCCTGACGAGTTCAAGGTGGATTTCAACATTGTATTACTTGTTTTAACTAACGGGACGTTGCCGGGACGACGGGACGTCCTGACAATAAATTAATCTTGAACATAAATGTAATTTCTCTTCCTCCTGATCTTCAGCTTG